>JAUZNK010057214.1:0-15279 GCA_035046665.1 Euphysa ruthae
AATTTTATTCATATAAATATTAATTTCCCATTATACAGAATAAATTTGTAACAAAATATCTAAATTGCGCAGATTTTTTTTTTACTTTAATAAATATTGCCGCTTAGTTTCAATAAAATCAGTAAATTTTCGTAAAACCGACAGCAGATGGTGTTTTATCATTGTGTTTCACAACGCATGATATCCACATAAAAAGGAATTTATTGTTTGTCTGAACACAGAAACTAATAACAGCATGAAACGCAAAGCAAGCTGTAAATATATGCTTATTTGCTTAAAAATTATCTCAAAATGATGAGTTATATGTTTTGTAATGTTAATTTCGATATGAGTAAACAGAAAAACATTACGAAGCTACAACCCTATAGAATATAATCAATTACTAGGACATCACAAGTGGCAACATAAACATTCTCGTATAAACAAATATGAGAAAACCTTTGTAAACATGGAAATCTGAGGCGATGTGTAAGCAAAATTATGAGTGGAATCAAAGTTTTTTATTTTGATTTTTAAAACGTTTTGTTTCTGTTTCAAAGTCACAGACCACATCCTCTAAAACATAATCTTAAAAAGAAAAAAAAACTTGCGTTGGAAATTGACAAAAAGCAAAAAAAATTTAGGATGCATTTTTCTATCTATCCATATTTATCAATATCTAACAACTCAATAAAAAAATTTTTTTACACGGTTATAACAAAAAAACCTGTCAATTTAAAAACTTCTGGATTTCAAAGACTTTTATGCTTGTTAAGCCGATATATTTTAAAGAATTTTGTAATCACTGTAATTCAAGACTAATTACATTCAAGGTTCTTATGAAATTAGATTAAAAACTCTATTTTGTGATAATAGGAGAATATAAATATACCAAGGTAGTTTAAACACTGAATACACATATTTGTGAAAACTTTATTTTCACAAGTTCTCCTATTAGCAATTTACCTCGAGCCTCACAAGTTGAACATTAAATGACGGTCATTTAAAGAATTTATGTGTCACATTATAAACCGATTATCATTTAAAGATTTTGAGAATTTATTATTTTTTTTATTTATTTTTTCTAAAATAGTACAATGCTTTTAAAACCGTTAGTCATATAAAACAAACATATGTGTCAGTGATTATACTCGCAGTTTCGTTTCAGCCACTTTCCTATTAGGTAAATACATTCAGAATAGTAATACGAAAAACAGTTTTTTTTTGAGAAACAACATTGTTCAAGTTTGTTAGGCAGAATAGTCTCCCAAACAACTCGATAAAGAGAATTAGGGACTTGAGATCAAATATCATCTTCACCACTGATTTTTATTTATTTTCTTTCTTCCTTTTTTTTTACTGTATAATATTATTTAAAATTTAGCTTGAATACGACTTACACATGGACTATAGGGCTTGAAATCAAGTTAAACAAAGAGCTGGATGTGAATTTTTATTACCCAGTCTGTTTTTATTCCCAACATATTTAAAATTTGATTATTAAAAAATTTTTTTATAAGGAACTTTAACTAGGTTGGAAGAACTTTATGGAGGTCTAACGGTGTTTTCAAGAAACCTCTATGATATGTTATCATGTTATTTAGACTTAATTATAGAAAAATGCATTATTATTAATCAGAATGTCCACACAATGATAAAAACAACGTAATATTCTTACAACTGGGTGATCACATATAAGCCATAAGCTTAACTTCTTAATCTTGCTTGCCATCTTGCTGTTATAATTCCTTCTCATGATATAAAGAAAACTTTACTAGCAAAATGTGCACCTTTTTATTTAAAACTCGAATTAAAGAGACGAAGTTAAGTTTTGTAAAAAAAATAGAAATTAAGTCTTTATTCGAAAAATTGAACCCGCTATTGACTCATCATTAATTCTATTTTCACTCACAATACGCGTTTAATTGTAATTAATACGCCTATAATTGTAATTAATAGCATTGATCGGACTTTTCATGAAATTATTGACATAATGCATAATAAATAAGTATAATCTAGAAAAATTTTAAAGCATAAATCTGAGGTCAAATTTTATTGCAGGCTTGTAAAAATCGATGTGTCTTGATAATCAGCTATAGATTGTTGATGAAAATAATGATATTGTATCTCCACATCTTTTGCTTAAGGGGGTAGGTCTAGAAATATACTAGTTCCTTTACAAAAGGATATCTTTACGCAATTCACGAATAAATCTGTTACATTAAAAAAAAAAAAAAAAATTGCTTTGATTTTATGATTATTGTGCTTGGAAATACCATGCTGTTTGTCAACTTGATATTTAGACCATGTGTTTAGGTAAAGAACCCGAGAGCAGGTCTTCAGGCATATTACAAATGAAATTTTAGGTTATATAGGTTGAAATAGATATGCAAAAAAAAAAAAAAAAAACATGACTTTTTACCGTATTTTTTTTTTTTTTTTCATAATATGATTGACATGGCAAACATATTAAACAGAATATTAAACGCAATAAAATTATTGCTATAAATTAATCAAAAAATATGAAATTTCCTATCAGAAGAAACATATCCGTTTTGCATTTAATTTGTGCTTAAAATTAAAATATGTTTGACAGCATTTCCTTTAGATTTATTAAACCAAAGTTATTCCCTAGCATTATCCAATGCCTAACTTTAAAATGAATTTATATGATAATAAAATTGAGATAAATATCAAGTAAGTGTGAAATGTACAAAAAAACCATATAAAAGTATGCGTTTTAAACACAGGTGAGAAAGAAAATTTACGTGAGAGGGCGTTATATTTTTTTAGGTTTGTTAAAAGAGATATAATGGAAGTAAATATCTCGATCAAATAAATCGTCGTTTTTAAAGTTTAAATTATACAGAATTTGCAGGAACTTTTAATCAGTAAAAGATGTTACACCCTGGCCTTTAATGTAATATTATAATTTATGTCATATAAAATATATGACTGTGTAAATATTTTTCTTCTTGTAAACAAATATAACATTTAGATATAAGGATAATATAACAAATTTATTGGATAATAGATCAAAAGTTTTAATCTTAGAATTTCACTTTTGATTTCTTTTCGGACGTGTTTTTTATTACGTAGTTACTTGAAAACACACGAATCCTGACGTACGTAATAAAGTTACATCTATCCTGTTCCCTGGCAATGTCAACAAATGTTGATAAGAACATTTAAACCATCCGATAACTGTCAAATTAAAATCGGTTTGAAATATTTCACATTGCTTGAGAAAAATTACTTGACAAAAATTTAATCTACAAGTAAAGTGATTGCTTTGTTTTATTTGTATTTAAGTTCTCTCTCGGCGATGAAATATTTCGCATTCTTTCTAAGTACAAATCCTGTAAATTCCATAAGCAAATGAAAATAGTCTTTCGTTATTTTCATTTCTTTAAACCATTAGACTTGCGCCGTTTTACTTTTAAAGCAACATTATGCTTCTAATACACTATGGAATTAACGCAATAGATAAATGCGCATCTCCACACAGCAGACATTTTGTTAGTTTATTTTCGTTGGTTTCCTTATTTGCACTTTTCTGAATTTTTAAAAATTGTTTTAACATTATCGCTTAATAATATTTGATATATAAATATATATAATAATTTGTGACGTTGGAGTAAGAGTTTTATTCAAACTTTTTTTTTGGGTTGATTGAAAAAAAATCGTTCATCGATATGTACGTTTTAACTTAAATTAAGTTACATCATTATACATAGCTGATACGATCATCCGCTGCGCCTCAACAAGCGCAATGCACTTTTTTTTACCTACTTTAAAAAATCTCCGAAACGCAAAAATAATAACCCAATTATTTAAAATACATTAAAGATAAGAATACCCTAGTAGCAGGGAATTAAAAAGTTCTTTAAGGAGGTAAGTCTAGAAAAAATAAGGTAAAATTTCAATATTAAAAAAAAAAAAAAAAAAAAATTTTAAGCCCATTTCGTTTAGGATTTATTTTCCCTTTAGTTAACTTGTAAAGCGTAAAGAATCTTGTTTTGATTAATAGTTATATTGTTTTGACAGAATCAGCCGCTTTTACCCCGTTTTAGAAGATTAGAGTACCAATTTTCAGCCTAATCGAAGGAATATATCTTCTGTGCATCCCTATTCTGTAAATATATCTTCTTTGCTGCTTCCCGTAAATTAAAAATCATTGCTTGGAAACTTGTTTGGTTTTTATGTCAGATACTCCTTGCTTCTTTTTTTTTTTCTTTTCGGTTTCTGTTTTTTTATCTCTGATTACCACTTTATAATTAAATATTTAGTTAGTATTTGCATGAAATGAACAATAGCCCAAAAAAAAATGCCATTAAGCAAAGCTATGCTAGAAAGAGTAAAAGAAAATTTATTGGAAATATTCACACGTGCAGTCTCAACAACATACAACAAAACCAAAACATTACTGAACCACAAACACCAAATACAACTCCGACTCTGCAAGTGCCAGAAAAGACATCTATCATTCAAAGAACTGAACATAAATATAATAAATAGGGAATACTTTTCTTTTTAAATTTTTCTATATTCACTGAGATTATCGAAAGACGCACTTGTCCGGCCGGAATCTGTGCTGATTGGTACATATATACGTAAACTTTGTTTTATATATATAGAAATTAGAATATATTGTATAATAGCGCGCAAATTTTTCAATTACGTAGGTAGCTGTTTGATTATGTTTTAATAATCAAAAATTGCTCTTAAACTACGTAAGAAAAAACATTTGACGAAGTTTAAATAGTTTTTGGTTTTGAAGCTTTTTTTTGATGTTATATAAAATTAAAAAGTTTCACTTAAATTTCTGATTACATCGAAATTTGCGTCTCTTGAAAAATGTTTTCTCTGCGAAACTCGATGAAAGAACCCCTAGCAAAGTATTCTTTGAATAAAAAATCTAAGTATGAATCATTTATTAGATCATTTTTATATTTCTATTTTTATTTCCTCTCTGCTGGGATAATATCTACCCTATTATAATATGTTTAAAAAAGAATAAATAATATCCTGCTTTCATTTTACACTCGCCTCTTCTCATCAAAATTGTGATTCATAGTGAAGAATGTTGTATTTTTTTATTTATAGTGAAGAATATTGTATTATTATTTATCTCTTATATAAAAAAAGATAAACAATAATCACCCCATGTTATACATCTTATTGTTATATCAATGGTTTTTAAGAATATCAAAACTAAACAATTTTATAGTTAGTAGCTTTTAAGCCTCAAATATAAAAATTTTTGGAAAAATCTAGAATTTCCCAGAACAAATTAGGTAAAATGCAATATTTGTAAAATCATTTGGTCTGCTTTGCAGATTCGAATGAAAACTTGAAATTCCGTTGTTCTTGATTGTCAAAAATTTTTTGTGTAAAATAAGGAGCGGCATTTTTTTTTAAAGAAATTTCACAACAGAATATAATTTTCTGTTCTTAAATTATTCGATTTAGAACGGCACCGTTTCCTTCTCTCTCCCCCACCCACTGTATTAAGGAGGTAGCCAAGTTGAAAATGTATTTTTTTCAGATATTCGGTAAACATAGACATGTTCCTAAAGTTGTGTCACAACTACCTTTAAAAGCATTTCACTATCAGAGAAAAAAAATTGGATATGATTCTTCACAGAATATTATTGGTGTTTTAAAAGAACTAAAAGAGACCGCAATGAAGACAATAATTTTAAATTCAAAATCATATCCGCATAAATAACATCAACAAAAACGTATTTATATGACAAATCTGACGCAACTCTTTATTAAGCTTTATTAACTCTTAAAAGAGGAATTATTCATAGCTTTGTAGGTATGTGCATGTTGTTAGTTTTATTTCTCATAACATATATTATCCGATCTAAATTTAAGATGAAAGCACAAAAAAATTCTCATACAAATGATAGAAAATAATAACAATCTTAGAATTCCACACTATTTTTATTAAACTTTTATCAACCTATCAAATATCATGTTTTCATTTCGGTTCTAATGGAATACAGCAATTCTCAAAAGAAAAAGGTGAATCATACGTATTTTTTTTAGCACTAAATTGCATATATAATGAACTCAACAAAATACCTAACGGCTTTTTAAGGTGGATGAGGTCCGAAGATAATGCCTTTCCAATATTCCGAAAAAAAAAAATACAAATATTTGTATCCATTTACTGAAAAAGCTACCAAGAGTGTATCAAATTGTCTTTAAAAGTCAGTTTTAAATATGACGAATAAAAAGGTAGCCTGAAATTCGAGTTAGACACCACAAATAGTAGCTCTCAAATACTAGCGTGGAAACACGCCTTCACTATTACTCTCCTGCTTCAAACTCTGCTGGTAAGAATATTGTACTTTTCCAAAATCTCATAGCTATGGTTGCATCCTGACAGTGAGTTTCGAAAGACATATAATTATTGATCTTCAAATAGTTGATGGAGACATATTAACTAACAGTCCCACATACACAAACCCCACAAAGCTCACCAACCTCGCCCCTCTCATTTTAAATTCTTACGGACACAATGTATTTCAACCACAAGATTTGCATAGAATATTTATTTTGTTATGCATGCGCATTAAAAACAGCCATGAATCTCATTAAAATATGCTGTCAACAAATGATAAAATCTAAAACGATTATCCTGGTACCATGTTTTGACACGACATATCATACCTATTAAATGCATCAAAATATATATAATATAATGGAATGAATATTATAGTGAAATCTTTAGATAAAATTTGAAAATTAAAGATGTTCAACAAGAATATATTTACCACTTTATTTAAGCGTCCGCTTTATATGCTACTAAATTTTATTTTTTGTCAATTTCGCAAATTGACCGTAAAATCGTAAAAGAAAAATTTAAACGGAAGTTGGGCCATATGTAAATTATTTTAAAAAAAGATATTTTTTGACCTATTTACCATGAAGACGTTCGGTGTGTCTAACTTTAGGTAATAAAAAGTTGTTAAATATTGTTTTAATTCCTATAACATCCTTAGAAAATACTTGCTTAGTAATTACTTGAAGTAAATAAATTAAAGTAAATCGACGAAAAATATGATAAAAATTTCAATAGCAAATGATTCTAGAATTAGCTAATCTCTCAGGAGATTTTCATAAGCACCCCGGTATAAATTTATACGAATTCATTGTGTATATGCCAAAATTTTTACATAATTATTTTAGCTTACAGTTCATATCTTATTCCTTTAAGTCTTTTGTCTATTTCAAAATGCTGATCCAGTAGGTGGGAAATCAGTAGGAGAATGCACATCCTAAATACGTAGGAAAATTAAAGAGAACGATATTCTAAATGATTTTAGTTAAAAACTATTATTATACTTGACAAAAAGATACCGAACATCACAGATCACACCGTCAAAATAAGTAATAAACGACGAAAAACCATTTCTATATCAGGCACATTTGATATTTTTTTATCTTTTGATAAATTCTTATAAACAGCTGCAATAAAAAAAAAATCTCTGAAGAATTTTTAAATGAAAAAATAATTAGCTTTTGAAAAATGACTTTTATTTTTATCATAAATATGGCGGTGTATGGAAAACTTCCCACGGAGAATTCCCCCTTTAAACCTCCCCACATCAAACTCTCCAGTGGTGTGGTGAATTCTTCCGGAAAATCCCCGCATGTGAACACCCCCCCCCCCCTCCCTCCTATGCTTTTATTTTTTTTTTATTACACTACAAGCAATAGTTTAAAGTGTACATGCGGCTGTTTACAAGTTGCAAAGTTCAAAAAGCAGCGCTATGAGCAATTCAACATGGGGGGAATTTTCCTAGTACCTAATATTATAAATAATAAACAATTAGATATCGAACAGTTTTTTAATTTGATGGTAACAATAGATTTTGGAAAATACCATGATTCATTTGCTTTTGTAATTTGCCTAACAACTTTCCTTATTAAAATTGCCACATAAGACGATCGTCTTATGTGGCAATTTTAATAAGCAACGTTATTTAAATAGAAGCTAAGCTATTTAAGCTCAAATTAGTTTATCAAATTTCATCCTTTTTAACTGCTCAATAGTCGGATCATTTCTAAGGTTACAGTGTTATCTTATTATTCAAGTATTGCAATGTTATCTTACAACGCTAGTAAATCAACACGTTCATGTTTATTAAATTAATGTTAGTATCTACAATATCGTTCGACTGGAATATTAGTAACTTTACAAAATGATAAATTTTGCAGAATCAAACTTTTAGATAACTCAAAAACATGAATTTTTTTGTTTTTTCAGAGAGTTTCCAATTGTATGGTTCTGTTGTAAAACTTCAAAACATATTATGTCTTAAATCTATGGTTTAAAATAGAATCATGATCTATTTTTAAATTCAAATTAAAAAACGTCTCAGCATATAAAAAATTGAGTAATCTAACAAATTCAAATAGATTTAAATTATAACCTGGTTTTTTATTTACATAAAACAAGATGTGAACTATCCCTTTAATTCTATATCTGTTATTTTCTCCATCAATTTTTAGCATAACTGCTACCATCAACAAAAAAAAAGGAATAATAATACAAAGAAGACTTTCATACTTTATGTGTCTTACAGAATTAAATGTCAGGCTAGTCATATCGTTTTG
Organism: Euphysa ruthae; assembly: GCA_035046665.1. NCBI lineage: Eukaryota > Metazoa > Cnidaria > Hydrozoa > Anthoathecata > Corymorphidae > Euphysa > Euphysa ruthae. Next base: position 8,614 of record JAUZNK010057214.1, read on the forward strand.
GACTTTATATCTCCAGTGTGCAAGCTGATGATAGAACTGTCAGGCTGAATTTTTGCGTCCAGTTGACTAATAATAATCACAAAATATGGTTTTCCATACCAGCCTTTCTTAAACACATCTTTCCAAAACGCCTGAGACAAACTATGCTCATTTCGGCGCTTTTTAACATTTAACTAAACTAAGCCGTATTGCGAATAATACTCGATTTCTTTAAGGAAAGAGTTTCCTTAGTCTTGAGAAATAATGGCTCAGTTGTTTCGGCATGTGGCTTTACATTTTAATAAGTTCGACTTTCGATAATCTCTCGCCATTATCGTAAATAAAAAAGTTTCAAAATAAATTCAACCTGACGAAGAATTATTACCTCTCTTCAAAAGTTGTTACGATAGGGGTCTTGTAAAATGAAATCTTTTGAAATAGGGAAATTACCTGACTTGAACGAAATTAACTTTCGCTCTCGCAAATTGCTTTCTAAAAAAAATAACAGCCCAAAGGTAATGTACAACACAAGCATTTAGATTTAGCAAACCTTGATTTTGTGGAAATTTCATAAAACAACATTTCAATCAAAATTACATGTAATAAGGAGCCAAATTAACATGCAGTGACTGATTTTTGTAAAGAAAAAGACAAGTTTCTCATACGATGAACAGCTTTTATTAAATAACTGCGAGATATAAATCTTATCCTGAATAGGTTTATCATACAATTGACGTATGTATGTGTGAACAAATAATTCACTGATAGAACTTATGATTCACAACCAGCTATGCAAAAAAGTATATATATGCATGACGGATTCCTGATTATATATTTAACTCGGTCGCTTTCTAAAGTCAGAAATTCAATTCTTGTTTAAGACAATCATTTCAAATACCTGAAACCCATTTAAACATGCCTGCTAAATTTAGTGATTGCAGGTTATAAAAAGAACTGTCGCTGTAAATTGGTTCTAGTATTGCACGATTTTTGCAAATAAAATTAGAGTATCTAAAAAACTCAATGAATACCAAAGATCGGGAATAAGAAATAACGACCATTACTTTTTATTTAGTTGAGAAATCTGCTATCATTCTCGAGTTTCCATATTAAATATGGACAGGACCTAATTGTTATTGAATATGGCTATGATGTTTATGCGACTTAATCATCATTGTGGGTTTCAACAAAATGTAGACACAAGAACTGATTAAAGTTAGATTAAATCCAATAAAATATTTAAAATTTCTAAAATAGTAATAAATAATGTAATAAACACACAAAAATTCCTTTATATACATGGTATAAAAACAATGCTTCAAAGCAAGAAAAAATTGCAAAGTATAAAAAGGTTAGCAAAGGTTAGGAATCCGTAACGGCTTTCGTATGTTTGGCTTAAAAATGTCTTCCCAAAACTTTTATTTCTTAGTAAAATCTTTTTTAGGCCACGAAAATAAATAAATCTAATCATACTTCGCAGGATCACACTACTGAACTCAATTTATTGAGGTCAATGAGCCAAGAAAATTTTCTTTAAAAAAGAAAAAACATACTTTAAAGTCAATAGTCTAATTTTCTGTAATATAGCTCAAAATATAGATATTAATTTCAATTTTACTAAATTTATTGAATATTGAAATATTTCCATTTTGGTAGGACATGAGCTAAAGATGAAAAACAGTTGGTATCATTTTAAGACTAGTTTCCAGTGTTTTATATACAACAGAGATGCCATTTTATTAAATAAACCGAGACTGATAGAAACGTCCCAAATACTGTAAATAACAATAAATTAGAAGTTATTTGTTTATTCTGGGTTAAAACCTAAAAGCACTTCAAAATACCCTGCACACTAACACAACGGTTGTACAAAAAATGCTGTGATTGTTGTGCAACAGCTTTATTATCACTGGAAGCCAAGTCTTAGAGGTATATTTAACACTTACAATTGCTGAAGAAAAAAAGATGTATTTTCAAGCCCAAAACCTTACAGAGTCCCAGGTTGTGATTGATATAGATGGCATTTTTTTCCTGGTAAGAAATTCTTCGAGACCACAATGTTGATGTATTGAATTTTTATTTAGCCGATCGAGTATATTACTGTTTAAACTTTTCATACTATATTTTGGTTTTTCTTCATTGGCGCAATAGCGTCCATTCATTTCTAAAAAATTTCTTTGTTCATAATTAAATTCATTCATTTCTATAACTGGAGATAAATCAGCAAAATAAGAAGACTGTGTAGTCTCTAAAGTTTTTTCAACTTTGTTTTCACACTGCCAGTTACATGTAGGGAATTCGTTATATCTTCGTTCGCATAGACCAGGGTCACGACACGGTTCATCTTGGATAGAATCTCCAGAATAAAACACGTCATCAAATGATGGAATAAACCCTCTTCTTGGATTATCAGTCTTCTTTTGAACTGTGAGGTATGCATCACAATTTGAATCAATAGAAGTACTGTTGTTAGAACTCTGGGTATCTGTGTCAGTATCTGAATTTGCCCATGGTGAAATATGGGCATGTACGTCATCATTAATAATAAAAGTTTCTTCAAAGTCTTTAAATAGACTTTCGTCAGAGGAGAAGCGCTTTTCAGAGAAGCTCGAGGAATCTCTTAAAATCTTTCGCTTTAATATCTTAGTAGGCAAGTTATCAATTTCGTGTTCTACGTAGAACGGCCTTGAACAGGTCGGTTCATCAGCACAGTCATGAAGCTCAGCAAAGAATGGATGGGCTAGAGCTTTTTCAGCAGTAATTCGAAGTTCAGAATCTATGTAAAGCATTTTATTCAGCAGATCAATAGCTAGAAGAAAAGGATAACATATTTTGGGTGATAGCTTTTCAAGGTAAATCATAACAAAGGTAAAAAATGCTAATTCATATACTTTTAGTGTTACAAAATGTATCAAAACATGAGCCAAAATGATCATCATAAACTTTTACTCATGACAGTGAAAATGTGTTAGTAATGAACTCGGTGTAGAAATTTATTTACTTGAGTATCATAGTTTGGGTTAACAAGATTTTGAAATAAAAAGAATTTGAAACATATATGTAACTCAACTATATACATAATTTTTATGCAAATGTTTTGTTTCATATTTATATAGGAATGTAATATCTTCTGCAAATGTTCATGAGGTTTGTTATAATATTTCTATTTTTATTTTTTATGAAACATTTAAAGTATATAATTAAAAGTATTAAAGAAACAAAATAAAATAAAATTGGCTAAAAATATTTTGAATTAAAATATACTGTTTTATTGAGTATTTCCAACTAATCGTTATGAATTATGTATAACTGTAATAAATGCAGCTAGAAATATAAAACATAAGGAAAAAAACAGCTGGTTAGAAATTAATCATTCAGAAATAAAGTCAATTCTTATGAGAAAAATCAAAATAAAAAATGATTTGAAATGGAAATTGAGTGAAACACAGAAATACTACTGAGTTTATGAAACAATTTTTAACTTGTTGTCTTGGTAATATCAGTAATAAATAGAACATTAAACTATTTGGAGAGTTTATATATTTTTTTAAATATTTATATATTTTCATAGCTCTTGAGATATACAGATTATTAAAAATTTATTTTTTATACCTACGTTTTATATAGTTTCCTGTATGAATTTAATATAAAATATTAATTTCTTAGTCATATTCAATTTTAAATGTGCTGAAATACTTGCAATTTTCCGATAAAAATAGGAAGGATTTTAAATTTAGATCTCAATAGATGCTTCTACAAAATTGATTTTTAGAAACACTTTTTAAAAATTTACGAACCGGCTTTTTCCTAATGCATATTTTATGTTCATGAAAACTAATGAACTTCCTAGTCTGACTTTCATACAGAAAATTAGTCAAGCAAAAATTGTATGTGTCTGGGACTTTAAAATATAATTACCTTCAGGTGGAAAACCTTCAAAAAGATGTCCAGGGAATGTGCTATCTTTGGTATAAAAGTCATCAACACTTAAACAAAAGGAATCAGCAATACAATTTAATTGATCTAGATCATTTTCACCAGGAAACATAACTTTCCCTTGTAGCATTTCACCAAATACACATCCTGCACTCCAAATATCTATTGGATATGAGTAGTCACCAACATTGAGCATAACTTCTGGAGCTCGATAAAATCTGGTAGAAACTAATGCGGTTAAATAACCTTTGTGCTTGTATCTATGGTCAAATACACGAGCCAAACCATAATCGCCAACTTTTAATGACAAGTCATCAGCTTTCACAAACAAATTACCTGGTTTTATATCTCTATGAACAACATTAGCTGAATGGATATATTTTAAACCTCTAAGAAGCTGATACATGAAAAGTTTACAGGTTTCAAGTGGTAGTTTTCCGTTTTTTTCAATGATTCTGTGTAAATCTGAATCCAATAGCTCTTCTATAACATAAACTGAGTCACAATGTGAAAAACTTTCCATGGATGGATCTTCTATTGTTGTGCCATTTGAGTCAGTTATTTTGATCGTCTTTACAATATTTTCATGAACAAATCTCTTCAACAAACGTAACTCTCTTAAAGCAACACGGCAGTGACCTTTACCAACTAAAGATAGCCTCTTAAGAGCTACTGCTTCATTCTCATTTAAATTGTTGTCGGACAAAGATTTATCGATTCCAGATAAGACAACTCCATCACTACCGTTACATGAAATTACCTTTAAACGAGAAAAATTTGAACTTAAAGCTTCGAATGAATTTACATTCTTCCAACTCGTTAACATTTTGAATATTTCAATTCTTTCCAACGCCAGTGTGATGTTCCTGTTTCACAATGAATTTGTACTTTCAACTATCGCTTTTTAAAACTACCATTTTCAATGTTTTTATTTTGACTAATGAACGCTTTATTTTTATTGGTTAACAGATGAATAAAAACAATAGAAGAAAATACGATGTTATACGATTGGTTAACGTCTAAGAAAGTTCATGAATTAAAAACATCTTAATAATTTTTTTCTTTAAAATTGATTACGGGGGTTGTGTTAATACGTATTTAGCGTAATCACGCGCATGAAATTTTATCGAAAAATTATCATACCTAATTTCTAATTAAGACTGATAATTCGCTTGTACTAAACAGATAAAATATACTTAAAATTACTCAATTATATAGAAACTTGGATTTATTTTCTCAGTAATCTTTCCAACGGGCTTTTTGAACCGAAAAAGTTGTTTTATGATTCATCAATATAGTTTAGAACACATAAGGAAGCATATTTGTTCAAAGTACAACGATTCAGGTGAAAGAAACGTGATATTTACATAACTTATTATTTTCATATATATTTATATATATATAATTTTTTTTTAAGAGCCTGGTTTTGAACAGTCAGATTTAGCTATAATTAGGTAAATTTTTATCCTGACAGATTGATCACTTCCAGTTCTTTTTATGGCATTTATTCAGAACCCTACAAATCTGAGAATATTATATTTAACGCGGGGAACCAACACATTGTCTAGACAATACTTCCAGAAAGGCCCACGTGGCGGATCTTCGAGTACTTAGAACACTCATTTGCGCCTACGAAATTTGCTCAACCAAACAACCCGGCCAAATTGAAATTAGCGTTGCATTATCCAATAAGTTTTGCTCAAAAAAAACATGTAAAATAAATTTTAGCCAGAGGTGGAAGTCGAACTCTTGACTTTTCGTTCTGTATTCAAACGACCTACCAACTCCGTATACCTAATAGACTTACATCACCATTGTTTATGTATCTGAAGTTTTTGTTTTCTGCGAAAGCAAAAAAGCGAACTTTGCAGCTGGAGCTCATTTGGCCGTAACGCAAAAAATTACATTAATGAAATTTTTTTTTTGCTGACTTTGCGGGAATGTGTGCCTATTTCTTTCATGTTTTATTTCGCCTTCACATTTATTAATAATATTCGAACAGTAGAGAATAATTTAATTGAAGCAATGTTATTTCGCCTCCCCATTTCTTTAATAATAATATTCAAACAGTAAAGAATAATTCAGTTGAGAAAATAGTTACCAAATCAAAAACAAAATTAATTTCTAATTTAATTTTTCTGTCACGAGAGAAACAGTTTAATTTAAATGTTAAACAAAAGAATTCCATTCGATTCTATTGTTTTAATGTTTGATTTCGTGTCATTAAACAAAACTGTTTTGTTTTTTCTATTCCAATGTAAAAAGGCTGTTGGCAGAATTTATTTCTAATTACAGCTTTATTGTATATTAATCACTGGTAGCGTAAGAAAATTTGTTGTTTGTTGAATTCTGTTGCAGTTTTCTTCTATCAGAAATTACCATATACCATTTTTAACTTTGGCTTGCCAACAAGCTTGCCATATTTTCGCAAACCTTTATGGATTGATAGAGTAATTATTCCCAAGAAATTTTTTTATCAAGAATAAATAAAAACAAATGATATCCCGATTCAGTATACAATACGGAGTGAAGTCGCTTGATGAAATATTTTGTAAAAAGAAGGTTTTTTACAGACGCAATTTTAGTTTGACTCTTGTGAGGAGAAAATTTCCCTTCTTTAACCTTCTTTGTGTGTGTGTGTTGTGTGTGTAAAAATTTTAAGGTCCTCAATATTGCGACATAATGTTTCAAGTCGATAAGATTATTCTGTTGATACATATGTAAAGGACATAAAAACGTGTTTAGTACATA
>JAUZNK010057225.1:0-15277 GCA_035046665.1 Euphysa ruthae
CATAATGTGAAGAAACATTATTTGGAAAAATTAAAACAAAAATACAATTCTGGTTTAATTAGATAGAAATTAAATAGGTTTGAACTGATCACCCCCTACCCATCGAGGGACCACAATGAAAATAAGGCTTTGGCTTTTCTTGTACTTATCCCTACTTATCAATACCTGTTGTTTAAAATATTGTGGTATGCAGTAAATTTTTATTTTTTTTTTTTTTTTTTTTTTAAACGACATTCTTACCATTTATTTTGTAAATTTTTTATTGATAGTGAATAAATACTTACTTACTTACTTAAATTTATTTGTAAAAAAATCTCTTTTTTTTCTAATTCATAGTTGTTCCAAGAGAATAATTTTTAGCTCTGTACAATAGTTCAGTTTTTGTCTTTGTCATTTTAAATTGCTTATACAATTTATGTCTTATAGATATTTTTTCTGCAACTTCTTTGTCAAACCACTCTTGAGAATTGTTTTTTATTTTAATTGTTTTCATGGGTGCTATATCTTCAATAGTTTGTTTAAATTTTTGTGAAATATCTACAAAGGCCAAGTTAACATTTCAAAATTATCATAAATTGATAGTTCTAAAGAAAATGACGAATTTTTAAAAGAAGAGAAGTAAAGGCTTTCAAGACATATCTTCGTCACAATGAATATAATATTAATCTTCTTTGACTTTGCATTCACATCAATGTATCTAAAGACGAAAAACATTTGCGATTTCCCTGATGAATCAATTACTTCGTCAACCAAACTTGTAAAAAGCCTATGTTTTTAAATTTCAGACAGAATCTGGTCAGAAATTACATCACCACAACACTTAATTAAATCATTTTGTGTTGTTATGAAAATATAACAAGCATTTTTACTGAAATTATTTAAATGGTTTAATAATAAGAATAATAATAATAATAAAAAATAATAATAATAATTAATAATTTTGACATTTTTGACATTTTTGAAATTTTTGACATTTCACAATATGAAAATTTCAAAAGCTCAACAAAATTACCAGTGGAGTTTAAGGAATACTCACCGGCATTGTGAAAATATTTCGAATCATTTCGTTGACCTGGATGTGACAAACCCAGTTTACCACACAATATAATTGTATCCATTATTCGAACAAGTTTTTTTTCTATTTTCAGCCAGCTTTTTTGTATTGACTAACTTATCAACACTAGTAAAACTTATTTCATTAAAACTAAAAATTTCTTCTTGATGAATTTCATTCTTAGTGATTTAGAACTTAGTAAATAAGGCAAAGGTTCACTAAACAGCTTTTTACGACTAGGCAGGAATTTTCTGCCCAAACAAAATACATTGTAAAAAAAACGCTGAATACCTTAACCACGGGTGATAATTCAACAATTCCCTATGAAACGAGCAATCATTGCTTTTAGGCAAAACAAAGAACTACTAGGAAAAAAAACAATTTTAATCGGCATGTGATTATCTTCATTATTAGTTATCCATATTCGATATGTGCAAATATCATAAAAATATAAAAAACTTAAAATGTCTTAAAGATCTGGTAGCAAATGTTTAGAAACAATCGACAAAGGAATTTTCTCTGTATAGGAAAAAGAAACAACCAAAAAAGGAGATAACAATGAAGAAGAAGCTCTTTGAAAGGCAACTGACAAAAAATAAGCCATCGAAGAGCCAACTAACGAAAAAGAAACAGATAAATTACTTTGCGTTTTCAATTTAAAAAATACTGATTTTAAAAAATTCTAAACAGGCTTATTGTCATTTATAGTTGAAGATTTTTTAACTTTTTGTTTATTACAATGTTAGTATTAACAGATACAAGTTTGCGTTTAATTTTGTTTTCTTTTGAAGACAAATTATAGAGCAGGTTATAGTTAAACAAACTAGAACCAGACAAGAATGCTTCACGACAAAATAATAAATGCAATGCTTATTTAGAAATAACATTAAAAAGAGGTTCGACAATTTGATTAAATAAATGGAAGTACTTTGTCTGACTAAATTCAGGGTAAAATGATTGAATCTCCAGTCTCAATACAGATGTAAGACCAGAGATAACAAATAAATGAGGACCATTTTTTGTCAGAACAGTTATTTTTAGCTTCTGTAATTACAGCATCATCTGCCGATAGATCAGCATCAACTGTTGAAAAAGAAACAGAAAAAATTACTTTTAGAAAAAGTATCACTTAAAAAAAAGTGCACATTTACGTTGCGCATAAAAAGTAGAATTAAGTGCTAAATCAATGGAAGTTAAGCATCGCAGTTCTTCAAGCTAAGAAATGTTTCTTACTAGCATGAGACTAATGAAATAAGAAGGATACACCACTGCTTGCATGAAAAAATAAGTTCCGCAAAAATTAATTTCTAATTCCTTGACCACAGATATTGTTTTCCACTGATTATAGATCTTTTTATTTTTTTATAACATCAACGCCCATTTCAGAAGATCGAATAGGAAACACAAAGAAATCTTCTAAGATTTTTTTTTTGACATCTTGTGCATTAAAGGTGTCATCATTATGTTCCTCGCTTAAGAAAGCAACATGTCTGTTATCTAAAAGAAAGCAGTTATTTTTAGCTATCATGTCTATCTTAATTTTCATATCTTTTGAGATGTGTTTATGTCTTCAGATAAGTGACTAAGTGGATCGGGCGCACTCCATATCTTTTTTTTTTTATACTTCCAAGATAGTTTTTAAATGGGAAACAGGATATCTCATTTAGAGAACATTTAGAGGAAGATATATTCTTATGGAGTTGAATCCATGCTCATTGTACACAGTAAAAGTTGGTCCATGCAGGTCTATACACGAACTAACAAAATCATTTATAAGATGAGTACTTGTAAGTAGATAAAATTAACGCCTTTCTATTGTCACTTCCAGCAACAACAAAACACCAATTAAAAAATTTATTAAAAGCTTACAATAATGACAATAATGATAATATGTCTTTAAGGACAATCATGCCAGTATACAAAAGAAATTGACGGAACTCAGTAGTATTCCATATTTTTAAATCTGATAAACCTCCAGACTGATGAGCAATTTCAGATGGCATCAAAGCACATAGTTCTGTGAGTCTTCTAGACACTTGATGCGATTGGACGCAGGAAAGCTGAAATATCTTTGGTCCTGTATTAAGAAAACAAAGAATTTATCTTGCAACTCCTAAGCATACAAGATACATGTAATCCAGTATGAACTATTTTAAATTCCTAGAAGTGGTGAGCGTTCTTTCTGATGAGAACCCATATATTCCAAGATATTAAAAGCGATATCCGTCCTGGAAGCTTGTGCAGTTATGTTACCATTAAAGTTAATTCGATTCTCTGTTGGTTCCCATTTTTTAATAAACCTCTCAAATCTATGATAACCGGTATATCCAATTGTACGCTTTAACAATGAACAGGCTGGTGCGTCATTACAAAATCCAATTATCGATAACTGATCAGTAACATAATTTATCACAACACCATCAGTTTTTAATTAACTGAATGCAGTAAAAAAATCTCCTAAAAACTGATGTGAATTAGGTATTCGCATTTCACAAAAATATGCAATTGGAAAAACCTTTCACTGAACCATATCCAACGTGATTTGAATATTGGTATTCCATCACAGTTTAACAAAAGTTTGAACAAAATTAAAACAAGATTAATATTACGCGGAGCATTAAGTAATTTTCTTTTACCTGGTATTTCGGGATGTCCATTATTTCTGAGAGTAACAACATTTCATTTGTAAAGCTATGAAAGGCTGGATGTTTTGCTAAAAGTTCTGCTAATTGTGCTTGAAATCCGTTGTGATTGATTACTACACTTGTTTCAATATCAGAAGAGGTCATTTCGCTTATCGATTCCGGTTCTGTGGAATAGTGACTAAATTCATTGTAATGAAGTAGACTGTGGCGTATCAGAATAATAATAGCATTAAAAGCCGCTTGGATTTCAACAAACTATTCAATCGCAATTAAACCTTCATTTTATGTACATTTATGAAGTAGTATATTTATCCGATTGGATTGGATAATAATTAGGTATCATGATTTCAGAGCATATATTAATCAAGTACTTTCATTGGTTGCTCGACATTATACATTTTTGATTGGTTGTTATTAAATAATGGATGATAAGAACTATTATTATTCTTATCTTTTTTGATTTCGTGAGTAGGGCAAAATAATAATTTTGTGGTCTAATAAATGATAAATCAAATTCAATACCTTGAAATACATAAATCAAAAAACAGCAATAAAATTGACTTCTGTTTCTTTTCTTTTTTCTGTAAAAGTAATATTTGTTTAATTATAGTTTTCATATAATGTATATTTAATTCTAGATTCCATTTTAAGGTTGTCACCACACACTAAAATATGCACCATTTGGCTAAATCCTGACGGTTAAACAACTAGTATTACCTAATGGATAATTTTTCGTCCCCATTACAACTACAAAAATACTGTGAGCAGAAGAACTAGCAAGAAAATTTGAGAGCATTTAATACAGAATATACAGTTTTGAAAATTCAGATATTGCGTTAAGACGAATATATTTCGTTGTCAAATTTAAGAGGATAAAAGTTATCAAAAGATTTTCAAATTATTGCAAAACTTTAAAATTTTCTGGAAGTAATAAAGTAACCTGGTGTGTTCATGTAACTAAAACGGTTTGAACTTGTAGGGTTTTTGAAAGTCTGTATTTGAGTTCATTACTTGGTTAAGAAGCAAAAGTTTTTTGAATATTCGTCTTTTTACGGTCCATTTCTGGATCATTACAGAACCACCAAAAACAGATAGCAAAAATTTAATAAGCGAAAACTGCTAGTTAAAAAAAAAACTCTACACAGAAGAACTAAATATAATGTTTTGTAAAGAAGAGAAAAACCTGTTCAGACAACCGAACAAATTTTTTGCAATGCGTTTTGATTCGATTCTATACTTTTGTACAGAAATTTTTTGAGCAATGCAGCAGCTTGTTTACTTGATGAAAGCTTGGAGAAATAAGAATTGAGATATTTCTAACAAATTGACAATATATATAATGACAATTATAATACCTTTTCTAACAAAACATTGACAAAATAACTCGCTAGATAACAAATAAAAAAAAAAGAGAGTGGGGGAAATAGGGTTTTTTATCCTCTGACAAGGGAAGCATGTGTACCCCCGCGTGGCGTCTCAGGGGCTAGTGGTTTTAACCCGCGGTGTGACAGATCATTTGGACCTCTGGGTGCCTACCTCACATACATATATAATTGGCCAAATACTATCGTAGGTGAGGTCGTTTTATGTATTTTGCAAATGTAAATCTACCTAAGGAAAGTTTTGCATTAGACATATAAAAGTTAATTGTAAATTTAAACCACCCCCACTGTCCGCATCTCCGCAACCTTGGTTGTTTGTCATCTATAGGTACAGCGGACCAGGTTATACTAAACGATGAAGGAAGGTAATAGATGTCCGTAGTTGACAGTGAATATCTTACAACTGTGCCACAAAAAATGTGTCGACATATACTTTGGCACACATCGCCAGCATCCACGTCTTGGAAGAACGCCTATGGTTCCGCGTAAGCTATGTGGTTTAGGGTTTCATCGCGTTGCTCAAAAATTGATAGATACTGACAAGAGTGCGCGTAGAGGTTTTGCCTGTGTTGTATATAAATTGACCCAAACATTTATTTAAAAGTTGGTCTGATTAGGGTATATCGGGATATATATTCCCACCATATATGAGAAGCAAAAGCTGAATGAATACATCGAGTAACTAATTGTTGAGTCTGAACCCTAAACAGATTAATTCCCCCTAAGCTATAAAAGCTCAAAATCTTCGCTTTATTTTAAATCAGCTAATAAGGCTTGGATCTGCATGTACATGTGTAATATTTTTTTTTATTGTTGACTATTATTTTATAATTTACATATAAAAAAAAAATTAAAAATTTGTTGATCAATAGTAGTGTTTACATAATATTTGATTATATTTGTATACAACTATGTAAGCGTTAAGAACGTTAAATAAATAATGAGTGAATGAAAATCCTTGATGAGCTTATTCTAGAAGTTGTTAAGGGAAGGTTATTAAAACCTCTCCAGCATACTACATTTATAAAACACATCCTTGATCGGCCCATCTTTTAAGGACAGTCTGTGGAATTCTATCAGGCCTAATACGTTTAAACCGCGTATGAAGAATGAAAGACCCCACCTACAACTTTATCCTTACGTACACAAAGTTCGAATTGTCGAAAACTCCCCAGTGCTCTACCCAGATGAGAGCTGCAACAACAAAGCTGACACAATCGTCTGAAAGAAGATAGAGGATGGTGTCGATGGTCGTCAATTCGACATAAGGCCAGTGGCCAAAGGGTCGAATATCACGAAAGAGGGCGAGAAATATTGGGTCTCGTTTGAAAAAGAAGATAATAGAATAACCATGCACATAAGCTCAGAAGTGTTAGGGTTTTTGAATCCAGAAGAACACTACAAGTTATTCACTATTGCCGGTAAGTCAGCTGGTGAACCCGTAGAACCGGTGACCGAGGAAGAATTGCTCTCTGACCACCGCAATAAAGAGGAAACTGTTGTTTGCGGGGATCGGGTGAGCGCCATTGGTTTTCATGGTATTGATTAGAAATTTTGGTGGGACTGCCTGGAATATATGGTCAATATTCTTTATGAGATTGGGACGATTTCCCAACAGTAAGGCAAGTAAGGGCCAACATGAGAACCAGAAAAAAACAGCGAATTCACAAATTGCTTCATTAGCTACTCGTCAATCACTTCAAGGTCAATACGAACTGAGAAGGAACTGAGATGACGCCCAAGCGCCATTGAATACAAGAATGTTTCAACAAGAAGCTCGCAAAATTGCTCACTTGAGGAAATCTTCACCCTTGAGACTGCCCTGAATGTTAAGTTGATTGCTGTCGATGGTCTGGGTAACAGCTTATGGGATAGTTGAAAATACAACACTCACACAAAGGTATTCGAGCCTTGTCATAATGACCATGCCTGGGCAGAAATTTCAATCCACCCGCCAAAAATTGAGCATTTCTACCCCTTAGACAGCATTGCTGAACAGACTTTATTAAAAATTTATTCCCCATGCTCCAACAATGAGATTTGGACTACTGCAACTCAAAAAATCACCAAACAGAGAACGATGGCGATAATGGTCGTATTCGCAGTTTGGGCCATTCCCTCGACCTCAAGACTCTTGCTGTGTAGCCGGTCTGTTGTGTGGAGCAATGGTTTTCAGTTGAGGGCAAGATCTGCACTAATAGCGTTTGACGAAATATGTACTAATGAAACTGGAGCAGACCCTGTGGATGACCCTGAGAATGAGGCAGAAGATTATTCGTTAGATGTCGAATACCGCAAAGTCATCGCTCTCTAGGTGGTGCTACAGCTTATCATTTCGGAAAGTCGCTCGATATGGAAGATATAAAGCCTACCCCTATGAAACCCAGAGTTTTTCGAAAGGCGGCTCAGGTTGAATCTAAAGTATTGAACAGCCCAGATATCACAGCATGAACAGGCGAACATCACCATTTGGATATGCAGGCAGCCTATTTAGCATGTGAAGATTCTTCCATATGTAGGGTTGGTGATGCTATTGACCTTTTGCTTGTGTATGGGGTCCCAATGTGCAAGCAGCATCGAAAAAATTTAAAGGGTGTGCCCCATAGCAACTTTCTTACCCGAACTTTTGTAGTACAGCTTTCCGCTTGTATATTCGATCCAAACAATCATCCGTATTCTAGGGATAGTTCACCACTCCAGATCTCAGAGACTTAGTCGAAACAGGGGATATGAATTAAGTCACTTCCCGTGAGGTCGTTTATAGCATTGGTACCAAAACAAATATCAAGTTATCAAAAAGTGACCAGGCAGTCCAGTAGGTTGGAAAATGAGCTAGGCCGCAATGGATCTGCTTACCTCTGCAGAGTTCTAGTGAACTTCGAGAAAGCCGAAAACATCCACTAAATCAAGTATAAGTACGGGGTAAAACAAGGGCTCAGTGATTTTATTTACGGGCATTCGTCCTCGCATGCACCAATGTTGCGTTCCGAAGGATGGTGAAAGGTTTCCCACAAGAAGACTTCATACGGTTTTGCACAGGTGCCATCTGTATTAAATCCCTTCCCATCGATGTCGAAGGCCTACCTTTAGCGAAAAATCTTAAGTATCTTATGATCCTTAAGCATGGAAAATGGCGGCAGAAACAGCCCATATACTAGTGGGGTCCTGAGCTTGCAGCTTTGACAACCGATTCTGTTGACAAAAATGAATTGCAAGCGAGCGAGAAAGCCTTGCTTCCTTCTGATGTCGTAGCGGCTGCTGCAAGGTGTATGTATTTAACTGGTCAGGGTGGAATCGGTAAAATTGAATGGGTCGATAAAGCCTATCTTCAGTGAAAGCTTGTTATACTCACTCTAGAAAACGACATACCCGTGTCGCACTGTGATACTCCACGCCTTGGCTTGGAATCTCATCAATCTCAAACCATCCATCGTTTATCCTGCATCAACCGATAGAAGATTGGAACCTATTTCAGTAAGTTATCAATTCGAAAATTTGCTGAGGTCATAGCGTGTGAAGGGTGCTCTAAAGTTCCAACCAAGAATGTCAAGATCGTATTCGATTATCTATCCCGCCGAAAATTTCAAATAATATGTTGTGGGGACCATAACCGGATTCCCCCAAGTGACGATAAAAAAGGCCCACATGAAATTCTGAGAGGGTGGATCGAGTCAAATATCTGCCAATTCGTAACCGACTATCGATGCCTTTGTGAAGTGTGAAGATATTCATGATGGAATAGCACATCTCCCAGAAAGTCAGGGGAGTCCACTTGGTTTATTCGCGATTCTCAGCCTCTGTTTCTAGAAAAATCGCTGGCATCCCCGATCGAGCCTTCCTAAATCCCACTCCTTTCCGCCACAGAAATCTACTGGCGCATCCATTCGGCCCAGTATAGGCTCCCAGACTGAGCTGCAGCGATGCTCAAGCAATGGGGAATTCCTTAACAGCAGATTTATGCTGCTGATGAGATGAGGATTCCCTAACAGCAGACTTCTGATGCTAGCCAGATAGGTAATTTTAGAAACCGCTGTAATAGCACTGGGTCAGGTTTTATTTCCAGACAGGCTACAAAAGAATTTCACCAGACAACGTGGAATGTTAAAAACTAGAATTTCATATTATAAAAGACCTATTTTTGTAGATTTTATGCAGTAAGCTGTAATTGCTTATACATCGGGGAGAAATATCACTTTTTTTCGGATTCATGTGTTGAGACTTCCGCACTTCTCTTATGACAGTCTGGAACTCGTCGTGACTTGTAGCACCGTCTTCAAGTGCTTTATTGACCCGGTCTATAATTGAACTGCGTCTACATTCTTCTTGTTGATCCTAGCCCAGGGCTATATCTCAAAAATACTCATTCGGCCCTATATATACTACGCAGCTCCAATTCCTGATTTTCGACCATATCGCCTGTATTTACGGGTCTTGTATCCAAACTTAGAGCCATTTGATCAATTTTAAACCACCAAGGAACCTCCTGTGAGAGTTTTCCAAGGATGAATATGGCAAAAATATGCAAACCAGTATAAGTGGTGGTGATATGGATTTTACGGTAGTTATCATAAATAAGTTTAAATAGAAGCTTCAACGAGGAAAGTAGTAAAAACCATCCTTATTTTGAGGAAGACCTCAATTGGGGGCGAGATTTATTTCTTGATAAGCAAGATTTATTTCTTGGTAAGTAAGGACCATTGTCCTTGCTTACCAACTTCTCACTTAAAGACCCTGAACGCGAAAGTTTCCTTGAGGTACACGCTATCCGGGTAGTCCACGTTGCCTCTTTAGAATGCGTTCGCACTGTGGACCAGATTCACAGCACTCTTCTGTGTCTCCTTTTGGGCCCGGAGGCTCTAGACTACCATCTTTGCCTTAGACCCAATTGGCCACGTTGGCCAACGTTTTGTACCATCGGGAGAGCTGAATTGTCCATAAGATATGCTCACCATGGTTAAAAATCTACCACGCCAGGGTATATAGTGCTCATATTTTGTATCTAAATCGCAGAAGTGGGTCTATATATTGAGCATTGTACAGGTCAAAAATCTGGGTTTCTGTATTTTTTACTCGTTGCGTTATTTTGAAATTCCCTAAGGTAATTTACAGCACTAAAGGCATCTGTCAACCCAAGCAATGGACTGCATTTTTGTCGGCATTGAACCGAAAGATACACATAAAATCCATCTGTAGCCACTGTCGCCGTGCATCACCGCTTCCATAGCACCAGTGATAGAAAAGGATCAGGGCGCAGTCATCGTGGTAAAAACTGTCTCTGAGCAGGTGGTCCATGTTACGACTTTTTGCCACTTCTTCCATCATGCCGTTGAGAATCAGACAGTTCTTTTAGACGGGTCGAACTCGATCGGCTTGTCGTGGATAGTAGCGTAAATTTTAACCGGGAACGCTCGAGTAGAGAACAATTCGATAATCTCGCGGAATGCCGGCCTGTCAAACCGGTAAGCACATAAATACAACGCTTCGTACCGTAATGAGATTGAAATCGAGGGTTACCCCATTTAAGGCAGCAGCCTTGGAGTGTCTTTTCTCTATCTTGTTAAGGGCTCGCGATATTTATAGGGGTAGGTTCCGTCTGAAGTTGACGAAATTGTAAATCTGCTTCGACAGCAATGGAGCGGTCAAAAGTTAGAATCAAAAATCAGTTACCTTTACTGCTATCTTACGCCAAGTTTCGGAGTCAGAACAGGCGATGCTCTACTATATTGCTTTCTCAAACCATGGGTCCATCCGGTCGCAGCTGATTCCTATATCTCACCAATCCTGACATCCATCGTCTGGAAACTATGCAGTGATGTCAGCAAAGTCGTCGGTTTCTGCACACTTGTGCTGGGGATTACTAGACAAGCATGTGAGACTGACATTTTGCTTGTAAATACCGTCTCTGACGTACAGCGAATCGATGCTGAATGTCAGCCCATGACACTATGTGGTCCATTAAGCGCACAGGCGAAGTGCCCGTGTAGACAGCGTTACTCACCCACTTGCAGAGGCTATGTTCATTGATGAACAAACGGCCGCAAATTTGGATGGTTTTGTCCAGAACCCGTTGGACTGTTACCCAGCCCGGCTATTTCCATTACAGCTGTAGGCCGTTTTCGACTATCTCTATCGGCACTTAGATGATCATACCCATTTAGACGTTCACATTCTAACGGCTCCCTGGTATGGTCACCGCCTGGCCATGCTTCCTGTATCGGTGGGACATACTATCATCTGGATTAAAGCGTATCTTTACCGGAGCGTAGATTATTCGATTTTGTGCTGTCGAAGCTGGTTGCTCTGGTCCAGACCACCCAATGCGCTCGTAGATCAAATCCACAAATCTTTGGGCGTGGCACTCTGTATGGCATGCTTGAATGGTTCCGCTAAGTATGATGTCGGAATTCCCGGAGCTGAGCGGTGTCCGATATACACCACATCCACGCCTTGGCAGTGTAATAGTTTGATATTGGTCCTTCCGTACTGATTTCCTAATCAGCTCAAATAAATCATGGCGATCCACACAAATTGCAGAGGCAAAGATAGTCGCTATCGAATTGGCGCACGTTTGGGGCAACACACTCTTCTATGTAAGTAAGTAAGTATTCTTTAAAAGTGGAAAAATTTACAAATCTAGTTTCCAAAAACAAAAAACTAATTTAATCCAATTTTAACTATTAAAAAGGTATATAAATACATATAAATTATTTTAGTCATAATAAATTAATAATTTAAGAGTTATTGTCTACAAATTTTGCAGTTAAATTGTATAAGTATAGACTATACTTTCGATTTAAATTTGGAAAGTGTTCTAGAAGTTTTGATTTCTTTAGTGCGTTTGTTCCAGGCTAGAGCTGTCCGTATTTCAAGCGAGTTTAATTTTAAATATGTTATGGTGTTAGGTAGGATTTCCGGAGGTTTAAAAATGCACCCTGCTCTAAAGTTATATGAGAAAGTTTTCATAATAAAAATATCTTGCATAAAAGTAGGATTCAAAGAATCGCGTACGGTCTTTCGCTGTCACACCAAGGCGGAATTTTCCCGCGATCTCCACAACATATCATCTGACAAGTTTGGTTAGTTAGGTAATCGAGGATGGCCTTGAGAGTCTTCATAGGGACGCACCGAGACATCCTTCGTTATGGACTTCCGTCACTCGCCGGTAATTTAAGTTGCCCGGATGGTTTGATCTTCCAGGCCGCAGATTCATAGCCGGGTTTCTTGTGTCTGCACCGCTCATATCTGGATTATTCCCCAACAAGCATATTTTTGACGTCATCAGAGGGTGCCTCAGCATATATGGCGACAGTAAAATCCCAGTGAACATCTTCCTGTGGTAAATGCTGTAGCAACCCACGGAGGCTTACATTGGGGTAGGCGACGTCTGGACATGGTTCCACTGGTCTCAGTTCTTTCCATCCCTGTACTGGATTTGGTGGACGTCGTCGGCCTTCTCGAAATTAATGAAGCGGTATGTTCCACTGAAGGACTTATGAAACAACGCAGTTTCGTTTTGATCACGAACGAA
This sequence comes from Euphysa ruthae, assembly GCA_035046665.1. Lineage (NCBI taxonomy): Eukaryota > Metazoa > Cnidaria > Hydrozoa > Anthoathecata > Corymorphidae > Euphysa > Euphysa ruthae. The sequence goes on from JAUZNK010057225.1 coordinate 12,610, forward strand.
TATACTTGATTCATGGCCATAAAATCACACGTACCCACAAAGCGGTCGGCCAAATCTCTGGCTGGAAACTTGATGATGGCTTTGGTTTCAACTTTATAGGCGAACTCGCTTATCGTAGCTTCTACCAGGTCACCAAACGCTAGCAGGTGGCGGAGCTCAAGTGTAGTGATCCAGCCTGCGTTTTCTTACAGATACTCTTCAACACCACCAACGATATACGGGTTCCACTTCAGACCAAATACCCAAGCGGAGAGCTGAATAGCACCATTGTGATGAAGACTTCCTTCAGCGACAAGAATTTCGCGTTCGCTTTTCCCATCATACTTGTCGGGAACCCATACTCATAGGCGGCACGCCTATCAAGATAGTGGTGCTCATCCGTCCCAACTGCGGTGTCCCCGCTACTTCACACCTTAGCATATACTTGGCCGTCTCTCGGGCAAATATATCCTAGCGAAAGATAACACTCTCAGACAAACATCGACGCCTTTGCCGATCTCTTTACGGATCATTTTGTCCCCTTTTTTGCAAAATTTCCGTCTAGATAAAGCACAGGGGCATTGTTGACCACGAAACCGTAGTATATATTTGGGTCATGTTTGGCTTGTACTGGCGCATCCTCAAAGTTGGTCAGTTCTTCTTTGGTCTGTAAAAGGTGAGGTTTTCCTTCTTCACTTGCCGCGGCTTAAACGCAAAAAGCCGGAGAGGCTTCAACTGACTTTTCTTAACAGTATCTGGAATAGGTTCATCAATGTTCTTTTCAACATCCGTGAAAGACTCGAACTCGGCAAGTAGTTGCTCGATATATTCATCAATATTTTGCAAGGAAATGGTATCGTTTGTACTATCCATACCGATCGGGAGAACATCTTACCGGCTATATTGTTTCAATAGTGAAATATGAATGCACATTTTTCTGATATCGGAGTTGCTACAGATTCAATCTGTAGCGGGTATATCGTACCGGTCATGTTTGTTCATTACGTAAATATCAAAGTTAAGTAGCTCCATAAACTTGCTAAAATTCTTATGACTTCAATGTTGAGCCCGAAACAGCTTATGTTTCTGGTTAGACGTTGTTCTGAGTCCCAATACCGTAATTTCGACATGATTTTGGCAGCAGGTTTACAGCCGGAACCACTACTACACTTTGTAAATCTGGCAGTGTTCTAGTGGGTCCAAGCACGTGATCATAACACCACATATTTCTTTTGCCCCCTATCACTAAGGCTTTTACATGACGGAGTGGTTACACCAGTGGATTTCTATGGGGAGAGGACTGGGGTCTATGAAAAATCGATCGGGGTACCAGTGATTTTTCCAGAAACAGGGGCTGGGAAGTGCGGAGAGGCCGGATGGACGCCCCACAACTATTTGGGAAATGCCCTAGTCACCCACCATGGTCAGCTTGATCCGCCAACCGCATCTGCCAAATAGAGTCAATATCAGTACTACATGCATTCAAAGGTTTGATATGGTTCCAGCCAAACCACGTTCGGCTCAATGTCTTCTGTGAGGATTTCCCAGGTATGGCATTCTATTAAGCTTTGCAAAGCACTATTTCGGAAGGCATTTGGATGTGCTCCACAAAAGTTCTGCGAAGTTCCAGACAAGCCTACATCGGCATCACAAATAAAATTATCATGAACTCTGAACTCTTGGCAAAGATAAGCTTAGATCCGGAAGACATCATCGCCTATCGTTACAAAGAGCATGGTAAGCAGGTGGCCATATGTGGAAATGTCGAATCGGTTAAAGAATACAACGGAACTATCATCCAAGTCATTCGATATGCCAGACGACGATTACAGGACTTGACAAAAGTCTGCGTTCTGTGATGGCCTGGTTGTGCTCGACGGACTCGAACCCCATGCTTAGACATAAGCTTACACACTACTCCTTGAATTCATGCCGACGTCGACCATCAACTTTCTCCGCCATACAAGCGGAACTTTCTTGTATATGCTAATAATTTATATATATATATATACCAAAATTATATTACTATAGCAAATATCAAGCTTTCTTATCTGCTTAGATTTATAAGCTATTTGGATATTTTACAAATGCGAACCCTCGTAAATAGTTATGTTTTATGTAGTTTTTTATATTACCCTGTAATAGAGATGTCTGAAAGAAAACTAATTATAACTTTATCCATTGTGCTCTAAAACGAGTCTTAAGGGTAATCCACAATAACAATAATTTGAACTTGATTTTAAAGAATTGCTTCTCATGGAAAATATAATCAGTGTTCATTAAAAACGTTCACAGTGTCTAATGACAGAAAGATATAAATTTATAAAACTAAATCCTGAAACAATATGGGATAGTCTTTCCTTAAAAGATGTACCATACATTCACAGAAATTCTTTTATTTTGAATCTCCCACCTGCAAGAATATCTAGTTAGGGTAAAAACTCACCTATTTTTAAAGTGTGCTTATAGTCTCCCCCTACGCTATAAAAGCTGCAAATCTTTGCCTTATTTTAAATCAGCTATTTTGGCATGGACCTGCAAATCATGTACATGTCCAATATGTCATTAATTATTTCTTTGCGTGTTTTTGTTTTATTGTTAATTATTGTTTATTAATATATAATTATATTCATATACACCGATGTAAGCGGTACCAACGTTAAATAAATATATTAGTGAATGAATGTAT
>JAUZNK010057236.1:4819-15275 GCA_035046665.1 Euphysa ruthae
GTTGGTTAAATAGCTTAATCGTACTGTGTGGTGCAAAATTTGATGAAATATTTTGATGCCACCTGTGTAGTGCAACAGTTGATTAAATATCTTGATGGTAACTGTGTAGTGCAACAATTGGTTATATATTTTGATGGTGCATGTGTAACAATTGATTATATATTTTTAGTAGCCTCTAAAATAAAAGGCAAATTTCACATTTGTTTCTTCATTGTATAACTGAACTAAAATAACTGTATTCCTACAACAAATTTTTTCAATGATTTTCGCTTTTTTCAGTGGCATGAACTGTTATTTCTTACGAATCTAACTACATCATAATTTGGTAATTTATATTTTATTTGTATATATTTTTGCAACACCGAATACTGTCATTTAGATAAAATAAAATAAATGCAATAAAATCTTTTTGTAAAGAGCAAAAGTTTGAAATACGTTGCTGGTTGCTTTTTTTCAAAGAATAGGAAGGGTGATAACATAATAATATATATATATATTGGTTTTCAGTGCACGAGAGTTTGTGGCAGAGGAAACCAGACAAGATTAGTATTGTGTGGTTTCAACGGGACTATTGTTGATAACAAGCTATGTGATGAAACTAAAAAGCACATCGAAAAGAGATTTTGTAATGTACATGAATGTAAGCAAACTTCTGCTTATACCAATGTAGAAATGTCTTGGAAGACAACCATGTGGGGAAAAGTATGTTTTACTTGCATTTGTACTAAATTTAGATTTGTTTTGCCTTAAAATTGTCTGCTGAAAATTTCAACATTGTTTTTTACACATTGTTACATTGTTTACACATTGTTACATTGTTTACACATTGTTACATTGTTTACACATTGTTACATTTTTTAAACAATGTTACATTGTTTACACATTGTTACGTTGTTTACACATTGTTACATTGTTTACACATTGTTACATTGTTTACACATTGTTACATTGTTTACACATTGTTACATTGTTTACACATTGTTACGTTGTTTACACATTGTTACGTTGTTTACACATTGTTACGTTGTTTACACATTGTTACGTTGTTTACACATTGTTACGTTGTTTACACAATGTTACGTTGTTTACACATTGTTACATTGTTTACACATTGTTACATTGTTTACACGTTGTTACGTTGTTTACACATTGTTACGTTGTTTACACATTGCTACATTGTTTACACATTGTTACATTGTTTACACAATGCTACATTGTTCACACATTGTTACATTGTTTACACATTGTTACATTGTTTACACATTGTTACATTGTTTACACATTGTTATATTGTTCACACATTGTTACATTGTTTACACATTGTTACGTTGTTTACACATTGTTACATTGTTTACACATTGTTACGTTGTTTACACATTGTTACGTTGTTTACACATTGTTACGTTGTTTACACATTGTTACGTTGTTTACACAATGTTAAGTTGTTTACACATTGTTACCTTGTTTACACATTGTTACCTTGTTTACACATTGTTACGTTGTTTACACATTGTTACAGTTTTGCTTGTAATTGAGTTTAATGGGAAAAGTTAATGGTTAAAGGTCAAATATCAACATTCTTCGTGTTATGTTAACCAGTTAAATTTGGAATAAGGTACTATCTACAATTGAATAGCCACAGGAAGTTTCTCCACCAAACATATTCAACCATATTTTTCACTCTCTAATTTGTATGGTTTTTGTATATTGCTATAAATATCGTATTTTATTTGTTTAAAAGAAAGATATGAAGCATGTTTGCTCTATCAATAATTATTAACCTGAGTCAAAAATCAGATGACATCAATAAGAGCAATAAGTTTTCTAATGAAAAAATGTTACGCTTTATAATTTGTATGAGATATTTTTAGCCGATTACTCATCATGTTCCTAATATTTACAAAATATTTGAGACAGCTCAGACGTGCAAGATATGTTATACAATAAGTTTGCAAAGTTAACTCAGAATTTAGTTATAGATGTAACTCTCATGATCTGGAGTCAAAATTTACACACAAAGTGCCTCAATTTTTTGACACTGCGGGGTTAATTTGACGATCAATTTTTTCTTTCTTTTTTTTTTAAATTTTCGAAATAATAAAACAGCGCAATTTCAAATGCAAAAAAATTGAACAAATGAATTTTAAATTGAAATTTCTAGTGTTTTCTAACAACTATTTATTTTAACTTTGGCTATTGGTTTCCTTTTTATTTGCCTCATCAATTCTTTTAGCAGTAGTGTGACACTGTTTTGTTTTTTTATTGATATAAATGAAAGATAAAAATATAAACTAACTTTTTGTTTTTTGATCACAACATTTCATTTTAGTGTTTATCTACCTGTGGCGAAGGGGTGCAAACTAGAGTTGTTTCTTGCGAATCTGGAAGGTGTAGTTTGTCTTCCAAACCAATATCTTACCAACTTTGTAATAATGGGCCTTGTCCAATATGGAATTATGGCCAATGGACACCAGTAAGTTGTTGACATTCATCTTTTTAGTTTTTTAACTTCTTATTAGATTTCTCTTTTTTATGGAAATCTACAGATTATGGCAATTTTAGTCAATATGAATCAATTTTTGATTTAAACTGAAGCCAATTTAAAAGACTAGTTTTTAAAGTTGTATGTACTCAATAATCTATTAATCAAAGTTTGTTGCATTATGTCATCAAAATTAATATGGCTTTTTCCGATGTCTTGGAAAAAATCAAAAAAGCCGGAGTCACTCCCTTTGGTCAGCTCTTGCTCTATGAATAACTCCCTCCTATTAACCAATTTCTTATCAAATGATTGTCTTAGTATTTATATTAACAAATAATTTTTCTAATATTTAAACAAAATTATAAATGTATATTTATTGTTTAAATAGGAAAATATAATAATAATAAAAAAAAAATCACCTTAGTTTAAAATATGATTTGAAATTGAGGCAAATTTTGTCATCAATACATTTGCGGACAGTTTTTGCAAGTTCCGACTTTTATCGGATTGTAAATTGCTGGTAATGGTATCTTACATGATATTAATGACCTTTCTCTGTTTTTAGTCAAATCAATCCTTTTTTGTTGAGTAGCTGTGTAATTTAGGTGTAAAGTTTTGCTGTATGTAAGTATAGGTATGATCATTGATGTGTACATTGACTTTAAAGCTTTATTTGTTAAGTTTGATCGAGTTTTTCGTAACAGGCAAAGTCTAACACTAGGTTTACGATAAGCAACTTCGAAATCAGGTTCGTTGTCAAAAAATTGTCCAATATATTTCGTGAGTATTTTTGTATGTTTGTTGACATTTTTATCACCGAGTCATTTTAATAAGCTTTAAAATAGTTTTTAAAATTGTTTTTGGATTTTGACAAAGGTTTACTTGTATCAAACAAGCTACTTTCGGTTTTACCTTTCTTAAGGTTAACTCAAAACTCATTTTTGTGAAAATATTTTGAAGCAATTTCAAGATCGAGAGTGAGTTGTTTTTCGATCATAGATTTATCAGGTCCTTGGAAATAAATTAATGTATCGTCAGCAATTTTTGAAAACTTCAAACGTTCAGGAAGGTTGTTAATGAAAACTATGAAAAGGTGAATCCAAAATCCTCGTTGCATATCAAAGTTTACCGCTTGTTTGCGTTGATCTGATTGTAAAGATTTCAATTACCTGTTCTCTATGAAAAAGGTATTCGGTAAACCAATCAAGTTCATCTCCGTTTATTCCATACAATTGAAGTTTATTGAGAAGGATGCTGTGATTCATCTGTCAAATGTCTTTGTCTATAAACATGCTTCCGACCATTTGCCTTTATCTACAGCAATGTTATCAGTAAGAAGCGTTGTTGCCAGCTTTGTAGATTTACGTTTTCTGAAACCGAGTTGTTCAAGACAACTTAGTTTTTTTTGTACAGCGGTTTCCAGAATCTTGGAGAAAATGGGTAGCATTGATATAGGCCGATAATTCCCTGATTCGGTTGTGCCAGATTTGAAAATCGGAGTAATTTTTGACGTTTTCCAGATGCATCTTTTTGCATTTTATCATTTGGTTTAAACAAAATTGATTCAAACAAAATACTTATGAAGCATTTTTTCCCAGAGGATATAGGTATTTTTGTCAAAATAAATTTGGTTAAGCAAACGTGATTGATTTTGGGACTTATCACCCACCAAGTCAAGGTTTCATTATTATTTTTTATAAATTTAGACGTAAATTCTATAGCAATTTTTTATTTAATTGTGTAATTTTTTGGCCATTTAAATGTTCAAGTCTCAAGTACTCCCTTAAAAGAATTTTTGCATATGTTTGATGCAAAAAATCTCATGAAAGAATATACTTACAATAAAAACCCACAAAATCCAAGTAGAATTGAATTATTTTTAACACATTTTTCTCAAAGCTTTCAAAGTACTGGTTTCTCTGGTTTTCATAAAATGAATTCTACCGTTCTTAAAAGAAACAATTTATTGGAAATTTAAAAGTTTTAACATCAGTACATTCAAGGATGATTTGAAAAGTAAATAAATAGCACTACTGATTATAGAGTTTTCAAAAATAACTTTATTAAGATTTTTAAAAAGCACGCACCTGCAAAGAGAAAGTTGATTTAACATAATCACTCTAATTTTATCTGTAGAAATGTAAGAAAAACAATCATGAAAAGATCTGAGCTTGAAACAATGTTCCATAAGACACACCTACCTGTTGATCAAACTGCAGATGTTACTCCAATGTATAAAAAAGGCGATGCTACCTCTTGTAAATATTATAGACCAATCAATGTTTTACCAGTGGTATTAAAAGTTTTTGAAATACTGATGAAAAATCAAATTTCATATTTTCTTAACAATTATCTTAGGCTATAATAAATATCATATTACACAATATGCATTACCTGTAATTATAACAAAGCGGAAAAATTATTTAGATTACAATGGAGCGGTTTTCACGAACCTCTCAAGAACTTCTAATAAATTAAATCAAGATCCACGCGTCTACGTAATCTCGTAATGTACGTAATCCACGTAATCTACGGGTTTGGTAAACTTGAATTAATATATATAGTTACTTACCAAACAGATAGCAGTGTACCAGAATAAAAGCACTTTTAGTTCTTGGTTTAGGTTACTGAAAGGTGTTCCACAAAAATCTATTTTAGGACCAATTTTGTATACATTAATGAATAATTTTTTATAATTGGTAAATCAGAGATGTGCAATTTTGTGAACAATACTACATTTTATTCATGTAATACGAACTTAAAAACAGTTTTATCAAGTCTAGAGAGTCATATATTATTTGCTTAAAAGTAGGGACAAAAATACCTACATTGAATATAAATTTAAACATGGGTTTTCTAAATCTTTATCACACAATGTCAGCACAATGTTTAAAGAAAATGTAAATGATGGTTATAATATCGGTATATAGATTTCTACTGGCCAATAGTAAAAACTGCCCAGTCTGGATAAAATTCATTGAGGCGTTTTGGTCCATTCATTTGGAATATTGTTCTAGAGATTTTAAGGAAATTTGAGCACGTTTAAAAATAAACAAAATCATCTTTATAATATTTAATTTAAATTCAAATTTTAAAAACCCATGTAAAACAAAAAAAAAAAATAAATAAATTATAACAATATATTATAAAAATATATCGTAGTCCTAATTTCTGAGCACTCACTGAGGCTTTAACCACCCTTGCAATGCATTCATCAGATTTTTTTTTTTTTTTTTTTCAGCGCTGGGAAGTCACCATTATTGGTGAAGTCACCATAAATGGTGTTGGACCCTAGTTTTTAATTTTTCATTTCATTGAATAAACGAGAAGCAATTCACCAATGGTAATCGCATACATTTTTTTTTTTTTTTTTTTTTTAAATCTGCCACTACTAGATAGGATACTGAAAAGGAGTTACAACTCCGAGCTTGCCTCAAAATGTTGCACATATGCTGAGTGGTTGATCCTAGATTTGAACCCATGGTTTTTGGTTGGAATACGCTATGATAGCTATGACAGCTAAATTGTTATTTCATAATTTTAGTGTCAGTCCCCTGAAGGTTGTGGAACAGGATGGAAGATGCGTTTGGTAGTTTGTCAGAGTGAGGATGGGACAGTAAACAATGACACTTCATGTGACATCACTTCAAAACCACCAAGTAATAAAATGTGTGAATTATTGAAATGTAAGCCAGAAGCTGAATGGGCCACAACGCCATGGCAACCAGTAAGTATGACTTTTAATTTAGAAATATTTTTGATAAATATTTAAAATAAGGTGTTAGAAATATATTCACGTAGTTTTTAAGGCAGCTTTTAATTTTTTGTTTGAAAGTTTCGAATGAGGGTGCTTTATAGCATCTTTTTGCTTTGTTTTAGTTTTCATTTTTGAACCCACACAGTAAAGATCCTATGGATTTAGTGGATCCTATGGATTTAGTCCAGGAAGTTAAGGAATAACGATTAAAATAACGTAAATAAGGCAAATGACGTGATGGAGTCAGACTTTTTAAAATAATTCTGGTTAGCCCGATTTTGTGGTAAAAGAAGCAAAAGTATGCCAAATTTTGGTATTTTCAGGGTGAAAATCTGCTCAATATTTTTTGGCATGAAATTAGAGGTAGATGATAAAAAATAAATGGCTCGTTCCAAATTTTCTTGCTGTAATCTGTGTAAACAATACAAAATCGTTATATTTTTGAGATTCATTCATTCATTTATTTGTTGTTTATAATTTTTTGTAAAAAGTTAATGGGATGAAATTTTGGAAAATTCTTCTTAGCTTAATGTTGTGGGGAACGAGGCAAAAACAGACCTAAAGTCTGTATTTTTCAATTTAACTCTGAATCTGCTTAGTAACTTTTTTTATATATTTTAAGAAATTAGATGTCAAAGTAGCCTAGGAAATTTTTATTCTTGCTTAATCTGAGTAAACAAGGTAAAAATCATTTACTTGTTTTTCTTGAGGTCCATTATTTATCTGATTTTTTGTATGAAGTTAAGGGTTAGTGAGGCAAACAACTTGAAAAATTCAGGTTTTTCAAGAAAATTCTTGCTAGTCTGTTCTGGGTAAAGAAAGCAAAAATATACTGAAAATATGCATTTTTCAATTTTTTATCTTAATTTTTTCACTGGCTTTTTAAATCTTTTTTGTATAGTTTTATGTAAAATATAAATATAAAAACTTTTTGGCTTGATTTTTTTATTATTTTCTCAGTGTAACGTACCATGTGGGAATGGGACTCAGTTTCGTTACGTATCCTGTGAAGATGTGAATGGAAACAGTGTTAATGAAGATAGATGTTTCGCATTCAGTAAAAAGCCTGATGAAAAAACACCCTGTTCAAGAGCAGTATGTCCGACTTGGTTTGTTTATCCATGGGGACCTGTAAGTTTGAATATTTACATTCACATGATGTTCTAAGGTGGATATAAAGTTGAAGTCTTTAACTAACTCCACTTCTATGATAAAATTATTTGATTATGACTTGTCTAAAGTTTCATCATATTTGATATTATAATATTATAACTTTTCATACTTACGTTTATACATGAAACTCACCAACATAAGCAGAAGCAAATTTTGGATTTGATGTTTTGGTTTTTCTCTTAATCTTTTCGCACCGCTTCATTTTTCAATAGTCAGACCCTGGTGCAGCTGTATTTTTGCCTAATTTGCATGGCCTATGAAAAATTCCAAAAAAGGCTAATTGTAAAAATGGAACCCATTTTGGAAACTACAATATCACTTACATTAAATGAAGCAAGAAAAATTAAAAATAAACGAAATAAGTAAAAGATATAGCTTATGAAATTAGATGTAAAAAATAAAACAATATTTTTTTTCAAATGATACTTTTCATGCCGTTTTTTTCTGCCAATGAGTAGAAAAGTGGTGCTATGTTAGTTAACTAATATTTTTTTTTGATATTTGTCAAGTCTAACACCTAATACTTACAAAAAAGTAAAAGAAATTATGAGAATATGGCTTTTCAATGAAAGCTGAAAGCACATTTTAGCGGGAAGCTTGAAAAAACCTAGCAATTTGCGAATCCATTTTGGACTAAATAAAAAAACAGAAAATTCTAACCAAAAAAAAGATTTTACTAAAGTTCCAGATTGAACTTAAAAACAATTGAAAATGACTAAAAAACCTTTTCAACAATCAAGTCAAAAGAAATTCTGTTGTTTCATCTGGTCTTGCTTTTATTAAGAGTTAAATTCTAGTATGTCGAAAAGCATATGGTCTTTTGGTCAGAGTGTCTGACATACATACTTTGGCATCTAAAGGTAATCAGAGGTTTCAAAGCTCGATTATCTAAATTATTGACATTTGATTAACAAACGGTTAGATTGCTAACAATTAAATAAAACAAGATTTTGTTATCCTAATTATTTTAAATATTTTGTTTTGATATGAAAAATAATACAGTAATATTAAACGAAAGGAATCGCTTTGCTTCTAAAACTATACCATTTATTTATTCGCAAGTGTGGAATCGTCTTTTTTCATTTTTGGAACGTCGCAAAGTTTTCAGGACAATGTAAGCTCATCTCAAAAAAAGTCTCAAAAATCATAAGTTACACTTTAAATACTATGACTCATATTATTTAAATTATCTATATTTTAGTGTGACATAAACTGCATTAGAAGGCGACTTATAGAGTGCAAACGTAAAGATAAAGTTGTTAACGAAAATATGTGTAAAATTGAAAAACGTCCAATCGAAGAACAAGATTGCTCTAACGAAAATTGTTTTCGAAAACCTGTTTATTATTGGCAAACTGGAGAATGGACACCATGTGCCCGTTCATGTGGGTACTCACTGCATACAAGAAAAATATACTGTGTCGATGAATCTTCTAGGCTAGCTAACATATCGCATTGTGAAACGAATAGGTCTAAACCAACAGTTCTCAAGCAATGTTTTGAAGGACCATGTCCACCATCATGGCACACCAGCGGGTGGAATGAGGTATATAATACAGTTAGTTAAATAACCCGAAGTGTGTAGCTTAAAACAATAATGCATTCAATTAAGGCTTGTAGATCCTTCAAATGTGACTAAAAAGAAATTTATATTTATGTTTTTTGCGAGTTTTAATTTTTGAATTAAATAAAAAAATAAAAATATTTTACCTTATCTTTTGATCTTCGAATGTTTATATCACCAATTATTTAACCTGATTCTTTTGATTTTAACCAGTTTTAATTAAACAGATTTGGTTTTTCAGCCCATTTTTTGATAACGCCTCAAAGAGGATTAAGTGAATTTCCACTAAATAAAGATTTTATAGGTTTTGAAAGTTGGTTGGTTGAAAAATTGTTGGGCACCGTCTCAAGAAAAATTGTAGGGCACCGTCTCAAGAAAAGTTCTTCAACTCAACTGTTTAAAATTAATTCAGTGTATTGAAGTATTTTGCTTAATTTATTTTCCAATTATAACTTTTCTAAAAATAATGAGACTACCCATTTGTTCCATTTTGTTCTTACAGATTTTATAAATTTCTGAAAAATTTTCTTTAGTGTTCTAGGTCTTGTGAAGGAGGGTTTCAAACACGTAACGTTGTGTGTCGTGACACATCAGGTACTAGACTCCCTGATGATCGTTGCAAAGCAACCGCCAAAGTGAAAACACAAAGAAGTTGTAACCTTGGAAAATGTGATGATATTTATAGATGGGTGACTGGAGACTGGGAAACGGTAGTTTTTTTTTATTCATTTTCATGTACCGTTATTTTAATAGTAGAATTTAAAATATGAAAGCTGATTGGTGGTTTAATTTCCAGTAGACAAAAAGCTTCATAATTTTCAAAAAAAAAAAAAAAAATTTGAAGAGGTTATACCGGAATTTAGAAGACTTGGTCGAGTAGATGCCCAAATTATGCTACTGCTAATCTAGGATATATTTTCCAAATTTGAATGTCTAGAGATAAACGTTAAATTAAGTCACTTTTAGGGAGGATTCTTAAATTTCTATATTTCGGGTGGGTTGCTATATGTGGTAAGCATAAAAACTCATATTTAACTAATAAATTTCAGAGTTTTGCGTTAAAGTGTCAGGGAAACTAACAGTTTAACAGAATAAAAAATTTTCTTTTTTTGTCAATTTTCTCTTCAGCAGAACTGTTGATGATTTAAGCTGAAACTGTTATCTAATTTTTACATAAAATTTCAGCAAAACACAAGATAAATGAAGGGAAGTAAGTAAGGGAAATAACGGAATTCTGGTCTTTTTTTTCATTTTATTAAAGCTTTTTTTTTTACGGCTATGTTGTCTTGCTTTTGCATAGGTTTTCAGTGGACATCAAATTTATTTGATTAATATTAACTTGTGTCTATAATAAAAGTCTGTAGTTATCAGCTTGTTGTATGTTTAATATTATAACTGCAGGGGTGGTTTAAAAATAACTCTATGTCAACAAACCCTGCAAAGTTTCAAATAATGTTCTTGGGAATGAAAACCCCACCAG
>JAUZNK010057247.1:0-15275 GCA_035046665.1 Euphysa ruthae
ATGTATATATATATATATTTCAAATAATACATTGATTTAGGCATGTTGTTTTATGTATTTGATGATGAGAAGTAACTATGAGTACAGTGGCAAAGGTTGTGTCAGGGTTCACCATCAGGTATTGTGATTACTTTGTATATAACTTAAGATAGTGTCGTAGTTATCATATTTAATAAATACGTCTTTAAATAGTTTTTGGCTGATACTTTTTAAATAACTAATACTTTTATGGTTAATATTTGTTAAAAGTTGTAACTTTGTATCTCTATTGTTTTCTCCACCATTTTAGAGCAAAAATACCAATTTGCTATGAAAGTAAAATATTTGTATTTAGATTAAAATTTAGAAACTTGTAACCTGAAATTTTGTGGGCCCTTAAAGATGATATCTTTTGGTTAGGATTGTTAGAGGTTCAAAATCGTTCTTGATATTCTATAGCCAGGGCCAAGCTATTCTAAATATTTCTTAATAAATTTCAAATCAGTTAAAATTCAACTTGAATTCCATGAAATTTGGTTTGGTTTGGATTAATTTTGTTTTGTTGCTAAAAAATTTTAGAAATTTTTCGAAATAGTTCAATTTGTAATATATTTAATCAAAGTTAATCATCATGTTTAGGTGATAGTCGCTGTATCAAAGCTGATTGCTTCTGGCATGAATCGATCTTCTATGGGACAGTCTTTGGTAATATTGAAGAATTACGCTGTTGAAGATAAGGGCATGAAGGTATTTATTTTGAGGTTTCATCTTCTTTATTTAGTATAAACAAATTTAGAAATTCTTCACTTTTTTTTTTTTTTTTGTAGTTACATTCCTTAATTTCATTTCAGAGTACCGAGTTTCAATCAGAAGTACGTGACCTCATTAAAAAAGTTCACACAGTCTTACAGGCTACTTCTCAAATGAAGGTGAGCTTTATTTTTTTAGTTTAATTTTTATGCGTTGCATACTATTCAGCTAATTTATGAAAAGAACTCGTCCTACAAACTTGGCATTTTAATTTGATCAAAAAAAGGATTTATCTTCAAATAGGTGCTTAATTTGATAAAATACACAATTTGATAAAATACACAAGGGCCTGTTTTCATTATTACAATTGCTGCTTATTTTTAAATGATTTTTATACATTGCATATTTTTTTAGGACCAAATTGTATCAAAAAAATTTTATTATTTATACCACACCAATAATTGTAAATATTTTGCTGTAATTATGAGGTATAAAAGTTAATACCCTATGTTTTTGATGAAATATAGTTTAAAAAGGTAGTAGGCTATGAAGGACTTTATATCCTAATTTGAACCTTATTATTGCTATCCAAAGATATAAAATGAAAGAGGTTGATCATGAAATCTTCTGGTTAATTTTTATGCAGTTTAAATTCTTTCTTATTCTTTCTTATTCAAGAGCCATATTTAAACAATTGAGAACTTTTTTTGTTTTTTCATAAGCTCCTTTTTTTTTTCCTCTAAAAAATTCTAACATACATGCTTACAATATTTAATATAGTCTTGTGAAAAAAGATATTTTCAAAGTTACTTTTACATACCATTTCAATTATTCCACTACAAGTAGAAAATATTAGTTGAATAGATATAACGGAGCTGACTTAATTGTAATTAATCTGTTACTTAATTACCAACAAATTGCTAAAATCCTTACCAATAACCTGAAAATGAGACATGTCGTGGTTACTAGCTGTTGAATACTTATTTGCAGATGATGAAACAAAACTTGCTTACTTACAGAGCATTTAAATATTACCTTGATATTAATGCATATACTCAAACCTTTGCATGCTTATATTATATATCTAAAAATTTTAAACTAAATTATTCTTCAACAAGAATACTAGAGAGAGTGTTGCTAAAGACCACCTTGTAATAATCGACCCACTTTGTACTAAAAATGCTGGCCCACTTTGTAACAACTTTTTGAACCACTTTGTAATAAAAAATTTAAGCACTACAAAAACACTGTAAATTGTAGTATCACTAAAATTGCCCTTGAGAAAACTGCTCCTCGGAATACCGCCTCTGAGAAAATTTCCCCCTAGGTAAACTGCCTTCCGGAAAATTACCCCCAAAAATTATAATTATATTATTACTTCTTATCGGGTCTTTTTACACTTACTCAAAGTCAACGTTAGTTTTTTTTTGCCAGCCCTGAGCATGGAATAAAAGTTTGGCTTTAACTCCTAATTACCAAAGATCATGGATCATAGACTAAAGCTAAAGTTTAATGTTCCATAGACGCATGTTTTTCAGTAAAAAAAAAAATCTATGAGAAGAAAGCCAAAATGAATTATTTTCCTACTTTTTCTTTCGCTGTTGACAAACTTCATGACTTATTTAATATTTCAACTACTAGCAATTTTGTGTTTTCTGCCAATTAATGAAATGGTTAGTCAGCCACGTGTTTCCTCTAAAAGTGATGAGCTATCTGTTAATTTTTTAAAAACCTATGTATTGAAAATTCCCAGAAGGTTGTTTATTTATACATACTTTGAAAATGAAGGTGTACTATTGTTGTTTATAACGCCTTCAAGTAAAAAGACTTGTTTCACATGTTCTAACCTAAAATGCACCATTGAAGTGTACTTTTTCTTTATATATTACATTTTTAATTCTAGAAGAAAAGCAATCAGGAGATTTTCTGGGTGCAGTATTCCGGGGGGCAATTTTCTTACAATCGTAAATTGTAACAGTAGCTAATTGAAGGATCTGGAATTGAATTATAATATTCTAAGTTTCTAAAGCAATCTATTTTTAGATTTTTGGGGTAATTTCTTAACGGTTTTGTTTATTTTAAAATGCTGACATACACACCATTCATTTATCATTTTATGAATTCCTCATTTAAAGTTTGATTTGCAAGATGCGGCTATGTTATAGCTATGAAGGAAGAGGAGTATGCAGTAATGAAAAAGCTGGTTAAAGGGGATTTTACCGTTTCCGTATTGCAACGGTCAAGAACAGAGAAATGCACGATTGTTAAATTTTGGAAAGTAAAAGATAAATTGATGTTAGATAGGAACGATAGTTTGTTGTTGGTAGGAAGAAGGGTTGTTTAAAAAGAAGACGTTGAGAAAATTGTAACAAAAACTTTCACCAAAAATAAATCAAATTGCTGATGCTTATGCTCCTAGCAGAAAGAAGTTTAAAAGACTGAGTCTGACATCAAGTTAGAAAAATTCAACGCAAGGTTTATGAGCAAGTCAGCTCCTAAATCAATTTATGCCCAGAGGGTAATTTTTGTATTTACATCACCCACATTTTTTTTTGAAACGTATCATACTACATTTTTTTTTTAAGCAACTATGGTTATAGGGTCCAGCATTCAAAGGTTCTTAACAGTCACTTAATCCCTGAATTTCAAAATTTAATTTTTCTTATTTTTCTAATAAGTGTTTCATACATTTCTATAACACCACTCAGAACATTCAAGTATGAAAGTATCATAACTACTTATATATCAGTTTTAATATGGGTAGTTTTACGTTAAGTAGATTAAATTTCACCCTGATTTATTTTCACGAAAACTTCAAAATCTGAAATATGCCAAAATTAATCTGGGCAAAATTTAATTCACTTAAGGTAGTATCTATATATAGCTTAAGTACAATAACTCATTTTCTCTTGCTTGTTCTCTTTAGCTTGTGACCCCCAATTGTCTCCGACTGGCTTTGCATTAATCTTTCTAGGGGTGGTGCATGTTTTGCATACTAAAAAAAGAAAATTTTTTTTCAATGCAGTTGTTTGTTCCTATTTTTGTTTTCCTATTTTATTTTTAATATCTATTTATAAGTTTTTTACTTATGCTAACAATGTTGATTAACAAAATTTGCTAATGATGATTTTAGCTATTCAGTACTGGTTGCTAATAGAATTCTTAAAAATTTATATCCAGGAGATCGATCAAGTTGATTTAGTTGATATGCAGACAGAAAGTACGTTACGGGGAAAATCTTACAGTTATATTTTTTCTCTTTTGGATGTGTTTTCTCGATTTCATTGGTTACGTGCTATAGAAATTAAACATGCAATCAAGTAAAAAGAGAGTTAAAAAAAATATATGATCTACATGGAACTCCAGAGGTATTACAGTCTGAAAACGGAAAAGAATTCAAAGGTTCTGTGAAACTCTTTTTTGAAAAGGAGATAATTAAAATGATTCAAAATCACCCCTCTAAACTAAAGTGCAGGGAAAAGTAGAACTGTCACATTGTGTGTTAAGAAATAAAGTCATATTTGGTATGGTAAGACGAAAAGGTTCACACGGCAATCGGGTCAAGAGCATTCCTCAATATATGAAAATCGTGAATAACGAAAAAAGAGAGTAACTAGAATGGCAATTTCCTTTTCAAATATATTTTGGTCAAAAATCAAATGAGTTAGTCAAATGCAGTTTGACACAGGATAACGGTCCACCAGAAATAAATAAAATAATGCAACCGACCAAGAAAGACTTGCGCAGATTTTGTAAATTTTGTTCAGGATTAAGTGATTGTGTCAATAGCCACAATGAAAGAGTTGAAAAAAGGACAACCAATTACTCTAGGAAGAAAAACAAATATTTATCATAAAAGGAAATGTTCTTATAAGATATGTTAAAAAAGGAAAAACGGCACCAAGGCGACTACACCTTTTAATTCAAAGATCACCTGAAATTTACGAAATTAAATTGTCTTTTATTTGGAAAACTATCTTTTTGACAATGAGGGGTTTCCTCTAGAGCTCTTTGCTACAATGCCTTTCAGCCAATATCTACAAAATATGGCAGTTTATGGTACATACGGTGATGAATTTACACTACGTGCCGCAGCAGAATTATTTAACATGGAGGTTACTAATGCTTCCTCACTAGGAAGGGCTGGTCTACTGAATCTCAAGGAAGGGCAATCTTGGGCCACATTTCTGAAGGTGATCACTATGTTGTTATGAATCCAAATGCATTCAATGACACTATTCCTTCTGATGAATCTGAATTGCCAATTGACTTTTCAATTGACAAATAGCTCAAACATGTTCTGCGCAACCACCCTCCAGAAAATGTGCTTTTATTTGTAATAACATCTTCTTGTCAATATGATTGGCCTTTGCATATCATTCCAACTGATAATTCTTTGCGGGAAATATGCATGTTTTGAAAACTGGTGATTGAGTCAGATTGATTGAGGATGTTTTTACCAAAATTGTATGTGCCTCACTGGGAAATATTACCAAGATCTAAAGCTGGATCAGCTGTTGTAGTAAGTATGCAGCTGATCATACGAAATGTCGGTTCATTTAATGGCTTTGTGATTGAACTGAACAAAATACTACACCATCTGTAATGGAACCATGCATGGACCGATGTTCATGTTGATCTCTTGTTTCATTTGGATGGTACAATATACCATCCAAAATTTACCGGAAAACGTTTATTGGAAATCTAAGTAGAAGATTTATTTATACCATCATTTTTATTTTTTATTTTTTAACACAGGTTTAAAAATAGAATTCTATATTGTTTCAACACCAACTTTCTGAAATACCATTTAACACTACACAAAAGAAAATTCAATGGAAAATTAGCGCTTGGTAATTTCTATTGCTAACGTGAAGAACGATGCACTTTGATTTTTAATCATGATTTCTTTTGTCTAGGTTTAAGTAAGGGGGAAATGGTAAGTTTTACCAGAATAATCTGTTCTCCTGATTACTATTTAAACTAATTTAGGCTTTAGGTTCTTGTTTCTTTCATTGTATGCTCCATTTTTACTCAAGCAAAAAAATGAATGGAGGAAGATTTGATTTTTATTTTCCCTATATGTCCTGATTTTCCCATAAAGAGGGCTGAACAAATCTAATTACTATTTAACTTTTTAAAGTCTTGTTTCATTTAAAGATGGTTTCTCTTTTTTTCTTTGCAAGTTCTACTCAATCAATGTAGAAAAATTTTGTAATTGCGGGCTATGGGATGTAAAGTAAATACTTCCTAAATCAATTCTTATGTCCTTGAGGTTTTTTATTTGCAACGTAAAAATACATATTATAATAAGTATTTCTTACAATTTTTGTATACCTTAAAAACCTTAATATTTGGGAGCAAATGGGTTGAAAAAGTGACACATGTCAATCTTATCCAACTTTATTCATTTAGTTATCATGTGGTACCAAATTTGGTTTCAATTAAAGCAGTTTTTGTTTTTGGAACCAATTTAGTAAAATTTGGTACTAAAACAGATAATTTTTCTCTTTTACAGTGATGTTTTACTTGTCATCTTGCTAACAGTCCTTAAAAATTAAGTACTAAATAAAAAAAAAATTATTACAAAGTGGTTCAAAAAGTTTTAAGAAAAGTTGTTTTTGATTTTTCCAAGTTTTATTTCATTCTGAGATTTAGCTAATTAAAAGCTTTTTTTTTTAATGATTTTTTGGTGGTCCATTTTGAATTTTTAAGTTAACTTTATCCAGTTGAAAGGTGTCCAACTGGAGAAGGATAAATCACTTAGGCCTGAATTTGTTTGCTCATCATTATCCATTTTTTTATTCTAATAAATTTTAGTCTAGATTTACATTAGATAGTCCAATGATGAAAGTCAATCCTCTTTTGAGTTCACATGCTAGGTCAGCCTTGTTATATATATTCAACTACTAGTATGTAATTGAGATTATGATCATATCAAAATGTTTCTAATTTGTTCTATGCACATGTTTTGTGATTATCAATTTTCAATAGAGATGTTTTATTTAAGTTTTTATCCCAATAAGTTTTAGTTCTGTCTTAATGCATGGACCACAATGAAAGTAACACCTAGCCTTAAGTTTTAGTTCTGCCTTGAATTGCAATTGAAATAAAACTCAGTGACATAATTTTCGTGAATATATGACTCAAAAACCTTGTTAAAAAATGCTCATTTTAGATTGCTAAAGTAGTGCTTAGTATATACAATATGTTACTATCTGGCTTGTCAATTTTTAACTGTGTGAAATGTTTTTAAATGCATTTATCTGATACTATTGCTACGAATCGAGAAATCTTAAAAATCTTAAAAATGATATCATCAAAGCTCTTTGCTTTAGTATGTAATATTTATCTTATATAGTTTTTTTCAATTTGACTGAGGAAGGAATTGTATTGAACAAATTTTAAAATCATTTGGTACCATTGTTATCATTAAGCAAATATCTGTTAATAGAAATTCAAAGAAATGTGCTCTGCTGGAATAATCTCCTTAATAATTTCAAAAAAAAATTGTTTCAAAATGAAAACATAAAATATATAATTCTTGAAAAAAATGATAATGTGTACCTAGCATCATGGATTTTATTTTATGTAGACTTAGTAACTTGTTTTTTACCGAAAGCATGGTTGATTGTTTTCATAGGTTCATTGAATCATACTGCTGATATAGGTTGCCGTGTCAAATATGCTCAATGTGCTCAATGTGATATTTAAATAATTATTTTAATTAAATTAATTAATTGTCATTTTTGGTAAAAACCAATGTTTTTTTCTTAGTGTTAATAATTATTTTTGTCTAGGAATATGAAGATGATCATGAAGTATTGGTGGATCTTCAATATAGCCTTGCTAAATCATATGCTAGTACTCCAGAACTGCGTCAAACATGGTTAGAAAGTATGGCTAATATACATGAAAAAAATGGAGACTATTCTGAAGTAGGTGCAAATATCAAAAAGATAAGCAGCCATAAATGACATCTTTTGCAGATTTTTGTCCTAAAGAGAAAAAGTGAAAATTATGTCTAAGTCATTTTCTTGAGGAATGCACAGTCAATTTTTATTTATAGTATTTCATTAAATTTGAGAATCATGAAAGGCATTGCTTTATTGCTTTTTCTGTTCGAAGAATTTTTTGCATTAGAAGACCTTATGTTCAAAAAAATTAAAAGTTATAATTTACAAATTTTTCATAAAATATGAATTATTTGTTGTAAAGATTTAGGCTTAACAATGAATAGTGCCAAACTGCTCATAAAAGGTACTCCAACTTTATTTAAACTTATTACGCATAATGTAAACGTGTAGCATACCTAATACATTGCCTTTAATGACATTATATGAGCATCCATTAATAGCCTGAAAATCACTGTATTGGTATTTTGAACTATGTGGATAAAAGCAGTATTGCTACCTAGATCTCAACAAACTTTTCCAAAACTCATTTGGTTCATAAGTTATGAATTTGGCATTGCAGTATCATCTTAAGAATTCCACATTGAGTTCTAAGAATTTATAAAGTAGATTATATTGGTATGTGGTACACATAGTTTGACCATAACAGTGTATTATAATATAAATATTGTTTTTTTGATACATTTAGGCGGCTATGTGTTATATTCACTCTGCAGCTCTTGTAGCTGAATATCTCAAATCTAAAGGTTTGTTTCCTGGTGGATGTTCAGAATTCAAATCAATATCACCAAATATTGTACCGGATGAAAGTCGAATTTCAGATGAAGAGGGTGAAACTGGAGAGACAAGATACTTGATAGTAAGTAAGATAATATCAATGTATAAACTTTTTGAACTAATACTAAACTTTTTATACCTCTACTTATTTATTAGATTTTATGACTTATGAATTCTGTTTTGTTTTTCTGTTATGACCTTTAAAACAATATCTAAATTATATAATTCATCAAACCCTTTGGTGTATTATTTTTTTCCACCTTTTTGGCTCAAGCAAAAAATCTCTTTGAATATTGAACTGCACTATTATACAAGCAGAGATTGTTTGAATTAATTAACAAAGTGAGAATATCTAAATCTGAAGTTTCAATTTGGCCTTCAGCTAAGCATATCTTCAAAAGTAAGTCAGTGATTCGATTTTTTATTATTAAGTAATGTTATTTTGATTTCAGAGTAGCCTGGTTGAACTTTTGGAGATTAGTGTTGATCAGTTAAAACTATCAGAGCGTTACGAGGTGATAGGTGACGTTTACAAGTTGGCAATTCCATTGTACGAAGAAGAAAGAAATTTTCAGGTTTTTATCACTTATATAATTTCACTTATTCACATTTCATAAATTTGAAGTTTAAAAACCATGGAAACAATGTTGTTCAAAACGAATAAAAATTTCAGCAGTTCTTTGCTTAGTCTTGTCAAAGAATCAGTATTTGATTTACTGAAGATTTATGATTTTAATTATAATTTTTAGATAGTTTGAGTGTGCTGTTTTTGAAATTGTGTTGGACAGACTGGAAAATTGATCTTAAACGTTTATTTTAATCATATTTCATCTATTATTTGTTAACATGATCATCCGAGCTCCTTTGTCAGTATTTAGGGTTACTAATTGTTAACATTTTTGTTGCCAGGTAGGCAGGTGTTGTTGTTAAATGATGTGAAAATATCACATAAAGGTATTATCTGTATATTGTGTTGGTATTTAGTGTCTTGCTATAGCTTATGGTGTGCTAAAAGAATCATACGAAAAAATTATCCATGTTATGGGGACAGGAAAAAGAGTTCTCGGTAGATACTACAGGGTGGCATTCTTTGGAAAGGTGAGGTGTATTCATTTATTGTTTAATAATTGATGAACATATTAAACGTTTGATTTTAAGATGTAATGATATAACTTTCCAATAGTGTTTCCAAATTAATGAAAACGTTTTAATAAACTTCAAATAGAAATAACATTATTTCTGGTAAAGTTGTTTGGGTCTTATGAGTTCATCCTTTTTCCATCTTTGTGATAATTTTACTTGTCTTTTTTTTTTTTTTTTTTTTGAAATTTATATAGATAAAGTTATGAGAGAAAGCAAGCTATGATTTTATCTTTTCAAAAAAAATAAATTTTATCCAAGGTACAAATATGCATAAAACTTGGTTATTTTAGGGCTAAAAACAACATATTCACAAAATAAATTCATTTTAGTTGTTTATTTATTTATTTTTTTTATATGATGTTAGAAAATATTAGTTGTAATTATTTTAGTTTGTCAGCTGTTTTTAAAGTTTTATCAAGCCCTGCTCCCATACACCATACACCATACCCCGAAAACATTGATTTTGCTCCAAAAATTAGTTTTCTAATTTTGCAATTTTTTCATTTTTTCTAAAGTAGTGCGATTTTATTTTCTACTTTTTGTCAAGAAGTTATGTTGAAATTTGTTGAATTTTCCAATTCTAGAAAAGTTCCATTTATTAAAAAGGTTTACTTGCAATTTAATATTGACGTAAAATTTTATTTGGAACCCCATAGCCTAGAGTTAGATAGGAAACACGATTGTTGGGTGATTCTGAAAGGGTCTGAAAGGGCCAAGCGAACTGATAAATAGTGGCAAGTAAGTTAAATAAAATGTAAATATAATTTTTAATATAAATAATTTCAGGAATTTAAATCAGGTAAAATTTTTTGAATTCCCAATTAAAATTATGCCATTTTACGTTTAGATTAGTTATAAAATTATATATTCATGAACCAGTTAACAGGTTTATCCATTATAATTCCAAACTTATCAACTCTTGTTTTGTTAAAAAATAGTTATTAAAGACATTTAAATAGAAAAAAGTGGAATCAAACTTCTAAAATTTACTTATAATTGCACGGTTTATCTATTTTAAATTCTTTTTGTTAATTGGTATTTTATATAATGATGGGAGTCCTACTGCTCAGAATAATGGCAAATCAACAATTTTTATTTAGTTTATTGTGGTTTAAAGTTTTTAAATCTTTATAATTTGATAAATTTAGTAACACTTGCAATGTTTTATTTTTTAGGTATTTAAAGATAGCGATGGAAAAGAATATATATATAAAGAACCTAAGATAACACCTCTTCCAGTGATATCACTACGACTTAGTGAGAAATACAACGACAAATATGGTAATGTTAAGCTGATTCAAGACTCTTCAAAAGTAAGTTTTCAACTGATTACAAATTTATAACACAGGATTTTACATAGGTAAAATTTATTTGTATATAATAATGTCATAAAACATTATTTTATTTGTGCTAAAAAACACTAAGTTTTTTTAACTAAAATTCCTTTCAATGTGTGTGGTTCAGCAAAAGAATTGATTGACTTTTTTGTAAAATGTTCGGCCATTCATATCAAAAGAGAAATATATTTCAAAACAATACAATACAATACAATACTAGTTGTTCAACATTATATATTTTGTGAGCCGTATGGATTATTTGAATATTTTTATCTTTTTTCCTATCCAATTTTTCTGAATATTTTTATATCATTACTCAATCATCAATATGGTTTGCAAAAGTGGTTCAGGCTCTCAAAGGTAATATAAATATAATTGGTTGTTTAATTGATTTAATTGATTGATTGTTATACAGTTTCCTCTCAATCAAATAATCTTTCCTTCTCAATCAATTAAACACTTAAGTGTTTATTTTAAGGTGAAGCCTGAAGAACTCAATCCTGCTGTTAATTATATACAGGTAAAATATTTTATGTAAGATCTTCAAAAAAACAGTTAACAGACCATTCTGTCATACTTTTTTTGATCATAGAAAATCATTGAATAATGCTATAACAACCATTTTTTAAAGTAATCATGTAATGTATGATGAAATCTTATGTCTAAATAGTCAATAATTTTAGGTTGAAAGATCTTTGTGTAAAATATTTATAATATCTTGTGTTTCTTGTCATGATAATGAACTTTGAATCTCACTATCCAATTGAATTGAATTTTGGATCCCCCACTCAAAATGATAACTAAAGTCATTCATGTTATCCTTCTCATTGAGAAAAACTACACTTTTAAAAATGAAAAATATTGAGGTAATAATAAGATTTAGGACAGAATTTTGAACTGTAGTCAATCTCACCACAATAACATAGAGTATTGGAAATTCAGCTTATAGAGCAGACAAGCTACTATGCATAGATGTCAGCCATATTCTTTTATCCACTAGGGACTTAATGATATGATGTGGCATTTGATTATGGATGAATATGAGTTTTTTATTTAAGCATGGATTACTTGGCCATCAGTTAATAGTAAAAAAAGTTTCAGGGTCTATCAAGGTAGAGTAATTATTGCAATATTTGACTGTATTGGGGCGCATTGGTCAAAGTTTGTTGCGTTGTTGTTTAACCAAAGATCTCTCCTGGCTTTTCACCTTAGTTTTATTTTTCTTTGATTTATTTTCTAAAATATTATTTTTATTTGAGCTTTTAAGACTATATAATATTTAGAATGGCATATTTTCATGATGATTTTAACATTTTTTTATTTTTTGTTTATTTTCGAAAAAAAAAAAAAGAAACAAAGCTATGGGGTGATTGAAAAGGGGGAAAAATTCTTCTTTGCAGTTTTTACTTTTAATAATATGTTTTTTTAAATTTTATTCTCTTTGTGTATTTATGAAGTATAAATAGGTTTTATGTTGGGGTAATTGTTTGAGTTAAACCCAGTTTTAGATATTTTGGTAATTGATTTGTTACCTAATTGCATTTGTACAAAACAATTTAAACAATGTTAAACATTATGCTTTATCAAAATTATGTTATTTAGCAACCTTGGATCATTGCATTTTATTAAAAAAAATATTTTTAATTTTATAGAATTTTGACATGAAATTCTGGCAAGATAATCGAAATGCAAATCCCGGACTATCAGTCAAAGTAGAATGATTTACTTTTGAATACATTTAATTACTTTTGAAAACAATTTTGCGTTTAAAGCATGTTTTGTAAATTCAATATAAGCTGAAAGAAAGTAACTATTTCCTGAGAAAGGTAAATGTAGATGAAAAATTCCAATGTGCGCATGTATGCAAAACAGAATGTTAAATTATTTTGGCCTTATTTTGTTTTCATTATTAGGTTTCATTTGTTACTCCATACTTTGACGAAGAGGAGTTTGAAAAAAGGGTTACAGATTTTGAACGTGAAAACAACGTTAGAAGATTTGTGTTTGAAACACCTTTTACTCTCTCGGGTAAAGCGCATGGTGCTCTTGCTGAGCAACACAAAAGAAAGACAATATTAACAAGTTAGTTGTCTTACCTTAATGAAATCACACACATTTATGGAAAATTTCTTTACATTTAAATTTATTCTAAAAATGATCAGGTATAAAATTTATCAGTTAAATAGACAATATTTATTTTCTAGTGAAAAAAATTAATAGCTCAAATCAAACAGTTGTGTGGTTAATTTTTTATTAAAAAAATTTATTCGCAAGATATTTAAATATGCACTTCAGAAACTAGTTAACTTAAAACTTGCTTTATGACAATGTAACAACGCGTAGAGTTGAAGGTGCATTTCTGCAGATGCAAATGCTTGTATTGTCATATTAAATGATATAGTAATCACTAGACTGAGGTACTCGATGTATTTAAGGCGTGATTTAAAAAAGCAGAATTGTTATTTTATAACAAGAATGTTTTTTTTTTTTTTTTTTGTGCTATGACGCACTGCTGTACAGTGATTTGTCGAATACATCTTTACATGCTTAACAGCATGTATGTCAGGATAATTAGCATGAATTATATCAACTAATCTAATTGATTTAATAAAATGCCAAATCAACACCGAAACTTATACTGACAACTATTTATTAAGTTATTTTTAAATTTATTTTTTTTTTTAAACCAAATATCTATTTTTAGACTGAGCACGAGTTATGTTTTATTACAAACATAAAATTTTGGTTAACAACTATGTTTGGATCAAGAATGTAGAAACAC
Organism: Euphysa ruthae; assembly: GCA_035046665.1. Classification (NCBI taxonomy): domain Eukaryota; kingdom Metazoa; phylum Cnidaria; class Hydrozoa; order Anthoathecata; family Corymorphidae; genus Euphysa; species Euphysa ruthae. The sequence goes on from JAUZNK010057247.1 coordinate 13,683, forward strand.
GGGTGTAATTTTTTTTCTAGGCTTTTTACAAATAGAAGTGTTCAACATAAAGCAAACACACTGAGTACTATTTTTGGGGAATTAAAGGCTCTTAAATTTTTACTCCAGTGTTGATAGACATAGTACTCAGATATATATTACATATATATACTCATGACAGGATACACTAAAATTAATATCTATCATTTGCATAACTCTTGCTCCGTGCAGTTTTAATCAAGAAAGTAAACTACAATTTTCAGTAATTCCTGCCAATTCAATAATTTTAGTCATGTTTATTTTAATGCCACATTAATTTCAAATATTATATCTTTCTAAATATATAATATGCTATAATTTCAACAGATGGAAACAGTAAAAAAAACACAGATAAATAGTTTTAAACAAGTTACTAATAATTACGTCTTAAATACATAAAGTATATATATATATATATATATTTTTTTTTTTTTTTGTTATATATTTTTTGTTTTGATCATATAAGGGAATATATTTTGGGCTCAACATTTTATTACAATGCTGTTAATTACTTGCAGACACTGAATGAACTGAATGTATATCAGTCACTGAATTTTCCAACAAAACAAATTTTTACAAAAATTTAATAGGAAGATTTTACTTTTTTCAGCGCTTCTAAAACATACAATATTTCGTATTATATTAAAATATTACAGAGCTACCTAAAACAGACACGCATAAAAAAACTGCTTCATTTAGGTTCACATAGCTTTCCTTACGTGAAAAAACGCATATTAGTAGTACAACAAGAAATATACGAACTTTCACCGATTGAGGTAAATACTTATTTCTAATATATAGTTTTTATACTTAATATCAGATTTTTGGATTTCATATATTTTGAGAAAGTAACTTATGATTTCAATTCTTTTTGTCTGTCGTTGTGCAGGTCTGGTAAATTTTTTTTAAGACTTGCATAAGGCCTGGGCCCAAATGTATTTATAATTTGATGATGTAGAATTTGTGAATTTCTTGAAAGCAACACTTAGATTTTAATCAATTGCATGATTTTAGCCTGGATATTACCATTTCAGACCTAGACATTTGCAGTGGTCCAAACTAACCTTAATGGCTCTCAAGACTAAAAAATTTAACTAAAAATCGTTCTCTTTTTCAGATATTTCATTTGTCATTTGTTGTTCATCATTTTCAATTGTCATTTTTTCAAATTTTTCAAATTTTCATAAATAACTTTCTGAGAACTTTATGCCTAGAGAAACTTGAACTTGAAAATTTGAAAAACTTGAAAAACTGATTAAAGATTTCAAATTTTCCAAAATACTGAGGACGATATTAATCCTTTACACACCATAGGCAAAATTCTAATGTAGAAGCTATAGATGAGCCATTTTTATGCAAAAACAAATTGATCATTACTTCTGTTATATTAAAGTGTAGAATTTCAGTAAGGGCTTTTTTTAGTTTCAATCTTTGTCTCTTCAAAAAGGAAAAATAAATCAACACCCCAACTATATTCACACACCAACACTATATTTAAGAAAAAATAACAAAGAATTTTTGGAAGAATTTAATGCAAATATATGTGTGTTATATATATATATATATATATATATA
>JAUZNK010057258.1:0-15275 GCA_035046665.1 Euphysa ruthae
AAAGAAAAAAAGTAGAATGTAAAAAGTTCTTAAAAGTGAAAAGAAATTGGTTGAAATAATTAACTACCATATAGGACTAAACGATTCTCGAACTGACAACCTAAAAGCATAAAATTGAAGTAAGGTTGTTTGATTGCGTACAACTGTGGCATGCTCAGCATTGTGTAGAAGTTGTTCATGCCAACCTGCATCACCTCTAGGAAAAAATAAAGGATATAACATAGGATCTCAACTAGCTGACATTCAATGAAGAGTTCGAAGTGATTGATCCTTAGGATAAATTACTACATCCCTCATTACAAGAGGAGCACCATCATTACCTACAAAAACCACAGCATCTTCGTCATAGTGTGGCATATATCTACGACGATTGCCACCTTCGAGTAAGGCGATTTTAACAATGGAAGTTTCTCTTCCTTTTAATGCCGCAGTACGATTTTCTTCATCCTCTACTTCAACCATATTTTTAAATGCAGTGGACTCCTTGTTTAAAACATTTTGGAGAAGTAGTTTAAGTGCTGGAATACAACTATCATTATCTGGATGTTGCATTCTAAAATTTAGAGCTGCAACAGCATCATAAGTATATAATTAACCATAACTTAATGTTGTGTTATTTTCTGGTCATAATTTATCAACACGATGAAAATTTGGCCACAGGCCCTAAAACAATTTGGGCTATAATTTGGTAGTGGCTCAGTGTTGGCCCTTAAATAAGCAAATGGCCATGATGCGTTGTAGTTACGAAAGAATGGCAACATTGAAAATGAGTTTCAGCATTAAATTTAAGAGCATTGCAAAAGTTACATGTTTCATTGCACCTAGATAGATAGGGTCAGAGTTATTTATTTCTGCTTCATGAAGACGACGTCGGCTGCTATGTGCACGCTGTCTACGTCTAGCTCTATGTAATGCTACTCTATTCATACCCAACTCTTTTTGTTTGGGGATTGGCAGTCTCCTTCTAGCAGATCTTGTTAATTGGGCAAGCTGCTTTTGTCTATTGTTAGGGTGATCCATACTCAAACTAAAAATAAAAAATCCTTAAAATCTAATCTTTATATAAACAAAAGAAACAAATCGAATCTAATACCAAATTTTAATATTATTCTTTGACAATATGCGTTTACCATCAAAAACATCTTACCATGTGCGTTCGTTCTGTCAAGTTGTTTTTTTTTGTTTTTTTTTTTATTATTTTTTTTTAACTTTTTATAGCGTCGACCAATAAAAATGCTTGATTTAAAGATGTGTAAAATCGGTGGGTTATATAGAAAATTATTATAGAGATGGTGTTTTGGCGGCATATAAATTATTATGATTGGTAATATATTTATGTAACGTCCCTTAATGTGAAATGTGATATTTTTAACCATATCGTCTTCTTTAATGTTTTTTTGTTTTTTTGATAAAATGTTAGCAAGCAAAATCATTTTTTTAAAGGCTTCGTAAATTTCATTGTCAAAGAAGTGGCTGATTTTGTGTTTAATTATAAGATTCATTCGTCCCTGGATGTCTTTTTCTCTGAAGATGAACAATATTTTGTTATAGGTTCAGAAACAGACAAAGAAGAAATTTTATCAGTCTTTTCAGACTCTTCAGATGAAAAATTCGATAATTTGGCTGAAATTTGACTTATTTCTATTGTTTTCTTTTGCGTATTTCTCAGGCTTTATTATAGGCTTTCCCGCCATCAAAAGAAAACTAATATCTATGAGTCAATAGAAGGAACAAAAAATGAGCCCTATATGAGCGGTACGCGCCCTTATTAGTATTTTTGCAATTTTCTTAGTCTCTCTGCCACGTGTAGAAAACAATTAATCAATTTGGATTTTTGAGTTCAGTATCAATCGGCAACATATGCGTGTGTTTTGCAAAATATTATTATTGTTCTAAATATTATATTATTTATTCCATCCATGCAGCAATGAGAGTTATCTTTGAAAATTTTTTCTTGTTCAAAGTTATTTTAAATAGTTATGAACTTTTATCTCGTGCCTATAATTCAAAATTGTATTTTGTAATTAACAGAACATCTATAATGAAATAATGAAAATTAATCTTATCCTTGAAGCTCTTAGTTTCAAAAGATATGATAATTCCTTGAGTTTTATATTGTGTAGATAAGTACGCTTAATTAAAGTTTTAGTAAAAATGAAAAATGTGTACAACAATCAAAATACTTTCTACCGCTGGACATTGTTCTTCATTCTTACATTTAACATATAGGGTTCAGAAACGACCTAGCAAAATGCTTATTTTTGAAAAAGTCAGGGAAAATCTTGAAAACTCAAGGGAATTCTTTAAGAATGTTATGATTAATGTAAGATTCAGGGAAAAAAAATATTTTTAAACATTTTATTAAAGTACGGATTTTGTCATAGAATATAAGTAACTCACTGTGTCTTTAATTTAACAGGTGCATGACTGAATATGCAGGCAAAATGCAAGGTTGAGATAAAGATGGGTTTTAAAATTTTTTTGCACAATGAAAAGTTGTTTTTAAAAAGATGCTCTAAAACAACAGCGAAATTGCACACTTTCCAACTGGGTCTTGACAAAGTGGGCTGCAGTACTAACTTTGGTCTAAAACTTTATGTTAAAGAACTTAAGCGAAAGATTCAGATAACTTATCATTACCTTCAATAAAAGCTTGGACAGTGAGTGCTACACAGAGTTGTGAAGTGGATGCTATCATTCATTACTTCGATAGTAAGCAAAGCAATGTTAGTATCATGTGTTAGGCCTCAAATTTTTTCGGATATGTGATATCAACAGGCTTGTTGTGGGAGTTAAACGAAGTCATGGAAAATTTTGATAAAATTAATACTTCAAATATCAATAGATGGACTAAGTGTAGATTGTAAATTCTTAAATGAAGCATGTCAAGATTGTATGAACTTCCCCTTATGATAGACGTTAGTAGTCGCGGCTTTCAAAAATTTCTCGGTATATTTAAAAGTGGTGCCCAGTTAAGTAACTGGGATATCAAAGAAACAATAAAAGCTGCTTTCAAAATCCTACATACCATCTTTAGGCTACTTAATGAACTTTGAGTCTACTTTATCATTTAATAGTTTTATAGTCTATTTGATATAAAAAGTTGTGTTAATACTCTTTACATTTTGTCTTTCATATTCTGTGGCCTGTCTTTCTATCATAACAAATTAAAAAAAAATTTGTTTATCAGCATGTTAACATGGATAGTTTCCAAGAAATATTAGTTTCATAGCATATTCTACGTTTAACTTCTACACCATAATTTCAACATGCATGTGACCTGAGTTAATTAGCTATTGATGTCAACTTTTTCGTTGTATTTCCAAAAATTTTGTTTTTATTTAGGGAAAAAGATATTGATTTGAGGAAGTACTGAGAAAAAATATGTTTTTTTTCTTCAGAAAATACTTAGGGAGAGGTTTTTAAGTGAATGTTTTGACAAACGCTTTTGGCTTGGATTTCAAAGATTTACTGAGTACAATTGTTGAACATAAAAATGTTATTATGATACAGATATGATTGCACGTTCAGGCACTTTCAAAGAGGTATTCAGTATTCTTTTTACAGTGTGGCGTTGGCGTTGTGACAGCATTGTAAATCAAAATTACATATGGAAGTATGACTTGATCGGTAATCTAAAAGAAATCAGTCAAGTTTAGCAGATACCTATCACTTCGTTATTGATTAGAAAAACAAACGAAAGGTGTTACTGATAACGATTTTTGTAGGTGATATCAAAAGCATGGTATAGAAAAAAATGGTCAATAAAGATATTCCTACGATAACTGGCTTGTATAACCAATAGATTGGTGTCAACTTTCTACCTCTGTGAAATAGATCGTAAAAAGAAATTTTGGAATAAATATGTCAATTGGCTTAATACATTGCAGCTGTTAGGTTCTATTGAGTTTTACATTAGTTTTATTTGATTTTATTGAGCACATTATAACTGTTGAAAAATTTTTGTCTAGACTTATCTGGTAATTTTTTGGATTTGACACGTGTACATAAGAATCCTGTTGAAAAGAATTTTTCTCTACTAGTTTATTGTCACTTTTCTTTGTATTTTACTTTAAATGAGGTTAAGTAAAATGTATCACAATCTTTTTTGTTTTGCTTGTTGGAAGAAAGTTTACAGGAAAGATTTTTCAGTGGGATTTTTGCGATGCTAGCCTGTGTGCGTGCTGCATTATGTTGGCCACATGTCAGAGACTTTTTTTCAGTGGGATTTTTGCGATGCTAGCCTGTGTGCGTGCTGCATCATGTTGGCCATATGTCAGAGACTTTTTTTCAGTGGGATTTTTGCGATGCTAGCCTGTGTGCGTGCTGCATTATGTTAGCAACATGTCAGAGACTTTTTTTCAGTGGGATTTTTGCGATGCTAGCCTGTGTGCGTGCTGCATCATGTTGGCCACATGTTTGAGACTTTTTTTCAGTGGGATTTTTGCGATGCTAGCCTGTGTGCGTGCTGCATTATGTTGGCCACATGTCAGAGACTTTTTTTTAGGGAGGTTTATCATCATAACTAAAAATTCCAAAGCAAAAATTTTGCGTTGGTGTAAAATTCACTTCAAATAGTATACTGAAATTTTTGTGATGTTTTTTAATAGTGCGATAGTTAGGATATAGTTTTTTTTGTTTTTTTTTTTTTAATCCCAAATTAAAAATATGCATTAAAATCTTCACTTTTATTGTTTAAATGTGCTATTCACTGATACACAAATATAAAAAAAACCACTTCGTGTGTCTATTTGCTATTAAAAGTGGCTATTAAGAAAAATATTTCCATTAGATTCAAAATTAAAACCATTAGTTATATTTTCAAAGGGACAGTTTCTGATAACGAGAAAAAGGCTGAGGCTGTGAGTATGACACGTATACTAACTGATGATGAGTTTAAGAAGATACAAGAAGAACACCTGACTTTAAAACTTCATGGTAAGAATCTCGTTTTTTTTTTCTTTTAGTTTGGATTTTCTCATTTTTATTGCAAAGAGGTTTATGTCATTTTTTTGTTTTACTTAATTGTTACAAATTAAATCCAAAGAATTGTTACAAAGCGACAAAAAAATCTGGCAATTTTTGAAATAAAAAGCAAATTTTTGGACACAAAAGCTAAGCTTTTGTGTTGTGTTACACATTAATTTTATCTTTAAATTAAAGCTCTTGTATGGTGTTTTCGAACAAAAAGGGAAATAATACGCACGCAGAAACGCAGACACGCACGCAGACACGTACGCAGACACGCACACAGACACGCACGCAGACACACAGTGACGTCCAATTACATTTAACAGTCGATATTTGTTTTATTAACACTGTTCTTTATTTTTGGAACACGAAGGTGCTTTAAGAACTCATAAACTTTTTTCCCAATTTAACTTAACATTTATTCCCAGGCGTTTCATTCAAAACCTTATTCAGCGAAATTTGATTATAATTTTGCTTATTCTGTGTTCTGCTGATTATATTTGATAAATTTGGTATTTTGTGACAAGATTTTTGGGGCCCGAAAAGCAGCCGAAGTTGGTCCAAAAATTACATTTTTTGTACGACCCTGAAGCTAAGAGGTTTTGCACATCGAAGTTTAAGTACTTGGTCTCGCACATACAAGCATTTGCCACTGATTTTTCTGCAAATAAAAAAACCAATATTGGAATTCAAAAGAGTGAATACATTCATGGAATGGCTGTTTAATTCTGCGTGATACTGTTTTTCTAATCTAATATATATTTACGTTATTTATAATTTGTTTTATGCGTTTTTGATAGGTACAAAGCGTAAAGCACCTCCAGCAGAAAAAGCAGAACTAGTAGATTTGTTTCAGATTGAAAATGTCACTAAAAAGAAAGCCCATGATAAGGAATCACGATTAGCGAGAGTTATGAAGGGTCGGGAGGATCGGGAAAAATTTAGCAAGCCTAGAGCTAGACGCCAGAATCCATTCGCAAGTACAACAAACAAAGACAAAACTAAATCTAAGCCATTTATGATGATTACGCATGGAAGAAAGGCAAGAAGTAAAAGCAAGAAGTCGTTCAAAGAAAAACAGATAGCACTGCGAGATTCTTTACTTAAGCGAGAGGGTGTTTATTCTAATAAAAAGAAAAAATAGTGTCTATTGGATATAAGTTTTTTTTTCTGTCTTAAAGTTTATTCCACAGTGCTAACTGTATCAGTTTTAAAATGATTCTAAAATTAGTTTTTGTTTCACATATTGAAGGTACAATGAAATGACAACAGTTATTTAAAATTTCATCGAAAGTTCCCTTCCGATTCTCAAGTTTTTAATGTTGAAATATTCCTTTTTAAATTTAAACAGATGCTATCACATGGTTGCGCAAAGGTTTTTTAAACTTTTGCTTTCTTTTTAATAATTTGACTTGGAGTCTTTGAACATTGGCATCTCAATCGCTCTGCTTCATTTATATATTATTTATTAACAGAGAATTAATGAAATCATTGTTTATTTTTATACGGCGATAACCTGAAAATTCCTTATCCCCCACGGAAAATTACCCCCGTACATTTCACTCCGGTTTAACTTCCTTGGAAAAATGCCGCCCAGGAAAAGTTATCTGAGTCACATAAGTCTGGTCAATTAATTGTCTAAACTTAATTAATAACTATCGTCCAATTAGAGGTACCGACCTCTTAATAAATCATAAGTATTCGAAAAGATAGTCCACCGACAAATTGCTACCTAACTCAGTCGAAGTAAACATTTCGATCCGAACATTCCACTGATGCAGCAGTTATATATTTACTGACAAAATTTGACAAGAGACTGACAAAGAGCTACATGTTGGAGCAGTCTTAATAGACTTGTCAAAAAGTTATGACACAGTTAGTTACGTTAGTCTGTTATAAAAACTACCAGCGTATGGTATAAACGGTTCACTACTTAAACTCCTAAAAAAAACATCTCTTTATTAGAAAACATACTGTTGTACTTGATGGAATTGCGCCTGGACCTTTATCAATAAAAAGGGAGTTAATATACTCAGACCGCTCCTGTTTTTAATTGAGCTGCACAGTGTAGCTGACGAACTAAAGCACGGTATTATCGCAAAATATGCAGACGATACAGTAATATACTTTATTCTGAGTTTATTGAAATTGAGAACGCACTCCTAGACGATCTTTAAAATTTATCTTGTTTGTTTAAAACTAATTGTCTGCTCTTAAGCCTAAAGAAAGGCAAAACGGAATCGATACTTTGCTGAACAGCGAGAAAATTATCTAAGTCACCGAATTTAACACTGGAGTTTGAAAACATTAACATCAATCTCACTAAAACCTACAAATACCTGGGTTTACTTCTTGATCGGTCACTCCCCCAAATGACGACATTAAAGGCGATTGATTGCCTTCCATATGTTTTAATCATGTGGCTAATACACGAAACAACAACTTATGTAAGATTCATGCTATCTTTATACATATTTTGTAGCAGTGAAATTTTTTCTGTTATACTTTCAATCTAAAAATTAAAATTTATCTTTGAACTGTTTTGGATACGAAATTTTTCCCTCTAAGCAAAAAAAAATCAAGATGCAGTACTATACAGCCATTTGACACTGCAGGCAGTTAGAAAAAGTACGACAATAAGTGAATTCAAAGCAAAGCTTTAAGATAATTTAATTTGCTTCATTTCTATAACAACTATTCTGTTTGCATAAGTTTCTTTTGAATAAATGAATTCTATTCGTAACAGACAATATACATAGAACTAGAGTTTTTTGCCTTGTTTTAGTTCTGGTATGCTTTAAATTTGAATTGCCTTAACGGTATTTAGTTTCGCGATGGGAGAAAAAATGAAAAAAATTCTACGATTTTTTTTGTGTGAAAATTTTGATTTATAATTCGTCTATCACTTTCAAACTGTTCCACGGCACTTGAGTTAACTACTTCACCAAGACCATTCTCTTCTTGTAGTTGCGTCCTGGCTATGTAGATAATGGTTTGGATTCTCGAGGAAATGAAGTGATTCTATTGGTAAGCATATACAAAACTCAAAATCTCAAGTCATAATCTTAAAGGTTTAGAAAGGAGGATCAAGGATAAATTTTCTTAAATTTAAAGAATTTATACGACAATTAAACTACCGTTTCCCATTATCCTCTCTTTCTCTTATACCTCTATCGATTTTAATAGTTTCTACAAAAGAATTACACTGTGCTAACGTTAAGAAATGATTAATAATAATTATTGTTCTTCGCATACAATACTCATGCAAGCTCTATACATAGAATTCAATATATGCCATGAACACTGTCATCATTAAATTGTTGTATATAGACATTTTTAAGTGGCATGGCCCTTTGAAAACTAAATTTGTAACTCAGCAGTATGTAAGTAATGGTTGTATCATTGATTGGTAGAATATTTTCGAAGAATGAACTATCAACTTAGGGCGTAATCGTTCTAGCAATTATAATCATCTCGATGCTATTTTGTAAAGATCATCAGTAAACATGTTTAGGGTTAAAGATTGGTCTAATTTAACTCCTAGATACTTATAACAGTAAGTCGAGTGTATTTTTTCGTTTTTGACCGTAATTTGAAATTGCTGACTGTTTGTTGTGATGCGTTTTTGTGTACCAAAGAGCATAGTTTCAGTTTTTCGAATTTTTAAATTCATTGGTTCGAAAGCAACGAGAAAAAATATCGAGATTTTTTACTAGATGGTTTTTGAATTACCAATAAGTCCTTGTTGCTGACAAATAATACTGTATTGTCGGCATATTCCACAATATCTGAATGTTTCAAACACTTAACAATGTCGTTTAAATAAACAAGAAACAAAAATGGTCCAAGAATATGTCCTTGTGGAACTTCGCAAACTACTTGTTGGTATTCAGATTGGTGGTTACCAATTAACTGTTGGTTACAGACGACTTGATGTCTGTTGATTTGGCAGTCGATAAACCAAAAAAGTTTTGTATCGTGCACTACGTAGTACGGAAGATTTTTAGTACCGACAAATGGCTAATCTCGTCAAATGCATTATGAAAGGTCGAAAAGTACTGCTGCAGTAAGCTTACCGCTATCTGCTAACATCCTAGTTTTGTCCACAAACAGTGTGACTGCTGTTTCAATTGATTTCCCTCTTTGGTAGACAAATTGCTTTTTATCAAACAGCTTTTCATGTTTTAGATACAGCCAAAATTGGTTGATCTTTTTCCTTTTATTTTTATTTTTTTTAAATCTAAGCGTTGGTTGAATGGAGGAAATTGTTTAAAAAATATTGGATTACATTATAAACTATAGAAAAATGTGTTTTAATAAGATTTAACAATTCAAAATGCCTGATTTTTAAAAAAAAAAATTTAAAAGATGACATCTTGAGTTTAAATAAATATTTTTGTGTAAAACTCTCCAAATATGTTAGTTATATTACACTAAATCATGTCTACTAACATTGCGGAAATTTTGTGTTATGGGCATCGGAAAAGGGCAATAAAACTTAATAAATCAAGAAAAAAACATTCTTTTAATATTTTTTGAAATACAGTTTTAGTTGACATGAAAGCTACAGGTGCAATGAACAAATGCTGAAAATTTCAAGTTCAAGTTATTTTAAAAAGGTATTCTAAAATAATCGATAAATGATTTCTGAACACTGTCCTGAAGAAAGAAAAAATATAGGTGTGTGTCGAACCCGATGGCTGGAAGGAATAGCTGAGTAGACACGTTTCAAGAATTGTACATACCTATGATTGAATCTCTTAAAACAACTATCAATGGCCGAAAAAAATTTTTAAAGATTTACAAAAAGCTAACTTTTTTTTAAAATCTCTGTACCACTTTTGATTTTATTGTTTCATGAGTAGTTACAAGGTCTGTTTTTGATGAAACACATGTTGTCACTAAAGTTTAGCCTAGCAGTCTAGTAGTATTGACGTCCAGTCTGGTATAAGCCTAGTTAATTCTTTAATTGTCCGAATAATCGTGAAGAAAAAAAGTACTGAAAATTTTCACAATGAATTGTACAATGAAGCCAAACTAATTTCAGATAAAATTGGAATTGAAAGAGAGTAGAAAAAGGTCAGTAACAAAACAACGTCACCGGGATCATCCAGTAGAGATTAATTTTGAATATTTTATGCGTGCATTGACACTTCCTGTTATTGATCACCTTAATGTGGCTCTCTCTGATCGATTTTGTGAAGATAACTTTATTTTATGGCCTAAATATACTTCCTGAAAAATATGTTGCTTCATTGAAAACCCCTACTGGAGAAACTACATGAATGGAAAAATTTATAATGGATCATTCAGTAAGATTATAATGGTACTAGTTCCGGTAGGGGTCCGTAAATTTAGTGATACACTGATTTTTTGCCTCTAGTAATTTTATGACTGTTAATTTTGTGAAAAATCAAAGATTTCGGAAGAGTCGTCAGAATACTCTCTATATTCTGGATACGAGACTTTTTCTTTGTGTCGCTTGAGTGCATCCATTGCTCTTGACTCTTGCCATTTCACCTTCATGTTTATAATGATTTCTAATCCGTCTTGCTTGAGAGGAGAACGTTTTGGTGACACAGACTTAACGGTTGCGGAAAATCCAGCCCCTTCTTTAATGGCATACCAGATATGGCGACTCATTTCTATAGGGACATGGCCAACAGTCACTAAACAGAGCTTTCCAGGAATATATCGTTTGTCCAGCAACAGCGAGCTTGTCGTAAGGGTTATTTAACTCTTGCTTAAATTTAATTGACTGGTCAAGCTGCGGTGTCCATTCAGAGCGGTACACATGAAAACCTCTTAACGCAGTAGCGAATTCATATACCAAAGTGAATTGAGCCATTTTCTGTATTTTCGTTCGTTGCTGTCCTGATAAACTTTGATCGGCTTGTAAACATAAGCAACACACACATACGAAGTCATTGCATTGCAAAATATTCGAACTTGTGCAAAACCTTAAAAGAAGTCATTGTGTTGCATGCAAAATTTGAATAGAAATTGTGAAAACAAACGTGATCTCGTTTTTCCTTAACGTTTGAGAGAAAAGACGACAAGCATGGCGAACAAAAGCATCTTGGACAACTTATTCACAAAAAAGGAACGGTTTCGAGCAGTAAACCCAAAAAAGTGGCAGCAGATGCTTCCTCGATATCGGTTGCCTTTTATTCCGGTTTGTCAGAGGCTGAACATGCCCTCGTTGTAGAAGAAATTGCCAATGCTACAAGAGCAGGAAAACCTACGAAACGTACTGTATATAGCGAAAAAGACAAGCTGATGATAGCTAGATATGGAAACACTCATGGTCCAGCGCGTACCATTGCAAAGTTTGTAAAAGATTTCCCAAAGTTGACTGACAGCACAGTTCGTGCATGGGTTGCAAAATATCGTAAAGAGCTTTCTGCAAACAATAAAAACAATGAAGAAATTCCGATTACTATTGGACAAAAGAGGGGTAGACCACTATCTCTGCCTGTTGAATTGGATACAAAGTTCAGAAAGTTTATCTTGAGCTTACCGCAATGCAGGTGGGAATATTAATTGCCATGTCGTACATGGAGTTCTCATGGGTTTGATTAAATCGAATATGACCAAGTATGGATCATGCTTGGATTTCAATGTATCGCGTGGATGGATCAACTCTACAAAAGTATGAATATGTTTCAAAGAATAGTTACCACATCCAGACCAAAGATCACGCTTTCAATTTGGGAGGAAACTCGCTTTCTCTTTTAACAGGAGACTGCACACGCTGTTAGTTGGCATATCCTTGATAAACTTATAATAAACATTGACTAAACTCCTTCGAAATTTGTTCCCACAGATAACATTACCATGGCTGTCAAAGGTAGCAAACACACCCCAAGAATAGGCATAAGTGACAAAAGACGACTTACTGTAACTCTATCAGAAACTCTTAACAGGGTGATGTTACCCTTCCAGCTGATCTACAAGGGCAAAACAAAGAGATCAATCACTTCCATAGGTTGAACTTCCGGAGGGATTCTCATTGTCATACAACGAAAGTCACAGGAGTAACGGGAAAAAATCGCTAAAGTTACTAAGAGAAGTAATAAATCCATACGTAGAAAACTCAAGTAAATATGTCAATTGTGTTCACTTTATTATTATTATTTTGTTTTTATAGGAAACTTAGTTGAAAAATGGGTAATAAAATGAAGACGCCGTCTAATTTAACTATTCAAGGATACGAGGAATTGGAAAGAACTCAACAGCTACCAATTCCAGCAATTGTGATAATGCGTTTGGCATCATTACTGTCCTATATGGAATCGCTGGATTTTGCGAATCATAATGGCGTTATTTTTGAAAATCGTTTTATGCTGTTAAACTGGAGCAAGAACCACACATTACGCGATTTGGTTGAATCGCTTGACGAACTGAAATTATTGCATTATTGTAGTGAAATTTTTTCAATTTCTCCTGTTAAAAGTGTAGAAGAATGCATATTATTTTTACACGGTAGCCAATGGTGGTATTGTAACTTGGATGACTGCTGGAGCACTACATTTCATAACATTACTCATGAAAAATTGAAAAAACAAAAACTGCCAATACCTTTTGAAGTGTTATGTCAAATTTGTGAAAATTTGTCTTTTTCTGAAATAGCCAAGTTAAACAACGTTTCATATGAGCAAACAGAGGATACTACATATAGAAATAATATTGTTTGTAGGACTGAAGATAAACTTTTCCTATTAAAACGGTGGGCTGCTACGCATAGTGTTGAAGATCTGTTGGAGTGGTTAACTAAATTGGAGTTAATGGAAAAAGTCGGTTGTTTGTTTAATGTCGCTGTCGACCAAACAGATTTACAAAATGTTATTGCAACGTTGTACGAATCTCAATGGTGGATAACCAATACTTCATTTTACAATACTGAGATAGCTGTACATTTGGAACAAGTGTTACCAATACCTGAAGTTGTTATTTACAACTTAGCGCTATATTATGACCATTACGATTTGTTAATATTCATGACCAGGAATTGTTTGAGCTTAACAGGAATGCTCAACTATGCTGAGGATTGTGCAAATCGCAACACTACTATTTTACTACGCTGGTCAAAAACCCATTGTGTTCGCGATCTTGTGTTGGCGATGTCGAGAGGTTCCCTGTTGCATTTCGTAACGTCAGCATTTTCGTTGCCTCCCGCTCGAAACGTCGGCGACTGCATGAAAGCGCTCCAAGAAAGTGAGTGGTGGTCTAAGGATTTTGAGGAATGCACGAAAACAGCTTACGGAAATATCAGCGATGGAGACCTTCGGAAACAAAAACTACCTATTTGTAATTATGTGGTGAAGAAGATTGCAGAATTTCTATCGTACGAAGATATTTGCCAAATTACCTGTGAAGATAAGAAATTACGTCGTTCAGATTATGGCTTGGAGGACAAATTAGAAAACGTTTCGGTTTTTATACTAGAATTATGGGCTCGCACTCATAATGTTAATGATTTAGTTGAGCGATTGTATAAATTAAACTTGGAAAAGGATATTCAAAAACTGTTTGACAATGAAAAAGGGACGTATAATGGCTTTATAGAATGTATTTATGGCCTTTACGAGTCTAAGTGGTGGGAAAAACTTCTAACCACTTAAAACTGGCTATAAACTATTATTACTTTAATTACTGTATACTAAATCGTGTTTTATGAAAAAATCTTGAGAAATATACTTCTTTTGTGAAAAATTATTTCGTGACATTTGTCAAGTTAAAACCTGCAAGGTGTAATTAAAAGTTTATGCCTTTTACTATGTAATTTTAATTTGAATACTAGTACTGAAATAGTACACCTTTTTTGACAACGCGACAAAGTATTATTAAATTCTTTTGATTTCGCGTGTTATTTACCATGTTATTTTAATTTGAATACTAGTAATGAAACCGTACACCTTTTTGACAGCATGATAAGGTATTAAACCCTTTTGAATTCGCGTGTTATTTATTTTTTGATTAAGAATACTTGTTGTTTTCTTGCGAAATTTTCACTTTGTTTGCATAAATGTGACAGAAAATAGTAATGTAATCATTGATATTTATTTTAAGATTATCGCGCTGTGAACGTTATTGCTATTATGTCTATGTTTAAATTCGTATAAAAAGGCTGAACTTTGATTTTAGTTTCAGTTAAAAACGAAAAAAGGAAGCGTTCAAAAGAGGAATGAAAAGAAAGAATGAGGAAATTGAGGGGGTTCTCACTGAAAGCGAGATGTTGGAAAGAGTTAACGACATGATTAACAATAACGTTTGCACGTATAGTGACGTATTGCAAGGAGCCGACCCATCTTCTATTCCCGATGAGGAATTGAAAAAGTGAATAGTTGTCTTTTACAAAGAGAATAAGGCAAAACAGGTTGGTTTAAATTCTCGACTACGCCCCATTGGAGGAAAGTACTCTAACGTGATCGCGACTCATGAAGACAAATTAACGAAAACTTTGCCTATTGGTAGTTTTTTCGCTGCAGATGAAAAAGAACAACTTACTTCGTCGAAAACCCCTACACAGTTCAGAAGCGCTGGTGTGGAATTATGCAGTGATGTTGACATGAGCGAGCACCCAACTTTAGAAGAGGGGAAAAAGTGAATTCCTGAATACACGTTCATTACGGTTCAGAAGGTGTATGGGATAAATAAAACAGGAAAAGAAGACGACAAGTTAGCTACTGCCGGAGATCGTAATCACAAAACAAATTTGTGGCAGACGCATTTCTATCTTAGAGTTAAAACTGTAGACGACAAAGAATTTAAAAAACAATATCGAAATGAGACCGGAAATGAAGAGGACGATGTAGACATAGACAATGTCAATGATTCCATCAATCTAACCGAATGGGTCATATCTTATTCAGACATGATGTATAGATTGGCTCTTAATAGGCAAAAGTAGTTTTTTATTTTGAGACTTATAATGTTTATAAAATAGATGTTACATGCGAAATTGTTTTGTATTTTTATGAAGAAATATATATATTTTTTTGTTAAGTAAATAGGACAATATTTAAATTCACCTTTGACACGAACATGTTTTTGATTTTCTTATTATTGAGAAATAGGTCAATTTGTAAAGTCGCCTTTATCACGAAAATACTTTAGGCCTATACTATATAAGTATCGTTTTTGTCTTTTTATTTTAGTAAAAACAGAGAAAATGAGATTTTTTTGCGGAACAAGTATATTCCATAGGAAGATTGAATGTTTATGCTTCATGTAATTTCAAAAATAAATTATAAATTAAAATTTTTATACAGAAACAGTAAATATTTAACTCCAGCTCTTCG
>JAUZNK010057269.1:0-15275 GCA_035046665.1 Euphysa ruthae
TATGAATTTTTTTTTCTTTCTTTTTCTTTTTTTTAATTTAGTAAGAGTTATAATTCTCGATTTTTTACGAAAATATTAACTCACTCAGATTGCTTCTCTATGTCTCCCAAAATTAAATTTTAAAAATTTGCACTAATTGACACTTCTAGCGTAATATTATACGGAAAAAAATCGTCAGTAGAAGCGATTCTCCAGTTAAATAGTTGTGAATGTAATAAACTCAATTATGTTTGAGAAGATTTAAATCCTGAAATATTATTGAAACTACCTCCTGTTTTTCTGTTTTTTCATGTATTTCGACTTTAGCGTGATATAACAAATTTTTTCTATTAAAGTGCTGATAATTCTTTTCCCTGAAACGGGTCTAAATTTGTAGTTAGAATCCCAAACTTTAAAACCCATTTTTCTATACCTGTATGTTTTTAGATTGGTTAAGAAAATGCTCGTTTCATAATTCTAATATGTAATACGAACGTCTCCTTGAAACTAAAAAATTCATTCAATGAAGTAGTGCATGATTCTAAACATCGACAGTTAAGCAATAGGATTAGCGACTGAGCAATGGTGAATATTGAATCTACTATATACTGCTTTCAGATTTGATATTCAAAGCAGTTGAAAATATTTTGAGAACCGAGTTTGTTATTCAATGTCATTTAACACATAAAACATTTTGTTTATCGAGGTCATACTTGTGATAAATTTGTTTAACTAAGAAGAGCGTGTCTAAACGACATTAGAATTAAATCAGAAATCTGTTTTTTTGTTGTTGCGTTTCAATTATTATTTTAAAGAGCAACAGCAAGAAATATGATACTATTATGTTTTTATTATATTATTAGTGGATAACATATAAATCGTTATTAAAAACGTAATCTTTGTGGTGAGATATTTGCGAAATTAAAAAAGTTATATATAAAACATAAATTAATGGAGAATGAGTTCCAGTTTCAAATCTTTCCAATCTGCAGAAGAAGAAGTCATACACATCCTCCTCCAGCTGAAAGTTGCTTATCATCTAATATGTTGAAGGAGAGAGATAAAGGTCACGGAAGCTGTTATGATATTTTGAGTGATCGTTCAAGGAACAAAGACTTTACAAGGACAAACAATAATTTAATCGATCAATGCAGTAGTGTTAATACTTCGATACGTAATAATACGCTTTTATCAGATAAATCAGACGAGCACACTGAAGGAAAATTTAAGCTTAAACATTCAAGGAGATTTCGAAAAAAACAGAGGCAACAATCAATTATTTTACGAGTGATGTGCTGTTGCCAAAATATACATAGTAGTAATGGCAACACAGGACCATATACCACGTCTACCCCAGTTAACCCAGATTATTCCAAACTATCGCAAAGTTCATCATTAGGTAGTATGTATTGCAGCAGTTTAAATACTGGTAGTAGTGGAATATCGAGCAGTTTATCAACTTCTTGCTCTCTTTTATCGCAGGACTCTGGTTACAACGAGCCTCCTTGTTATCTTAACATATTATACCCTGAACATGTATGTGTCAATCATAAAAATTGTACAAATAAAAATAAAGCCTCTTTAAATATTCACTTAAGACATTTATCTAGTAAAATGCCAAAAAGTTTTTGTGAAAGTGAAGCTCTTCCACATAAACTTTCTAGGTGCAGTGGTGTGAAAAAGGATCCTTATTTATCAAAGCGAAGACACGCAATATGTGAAACTTCAGAAGAAATGAAATTAAATTTCCATGACGCTTTATCATCTTTTCTAACGATTAAAGCAATGATAAAATATGAATTTCTTTGATTTAAATGTTTTAAAAACTTCTCTGTTTATATTGTATTTTACTGTGTTTGTTTAATAATTTATTTTAAAAATATCAATATGTCGTTAAAAGGTATATGCAGTTTTTTTGATTTTATTTTTCTTTTTCAAAGTGGTTTTTGTGTTTAAATAAGTGATTTTCCTAATCAAAAACTTATATTTTGCATTAAAATTGCTTTCTTTACACTTAGATAATTTGGTTTTAAAAGAAAAAAAAATCTCAGAATTTTCAATTTTATTGGTCATATAATAAAAGGTCATATATAGATATTATTTGAGTTGAAAGGGGGTATGCAGGAAAAAGTAAATTGTCTCAAAACATAACTTTTTGCCCAGCTCTTTTAGGTTAATAAGTGTTAAATTTTATCATGAATACTCAAATCGGTTATATCTAAACCGTGAGAGAACATAACATCGTTGTGATAAAAATTTATCTGAAGTTTTACAAAGCAAAAAGTCCGATAAATAATCTAACTGAAGGATCTATTCTTTTTTAATCGTTACAGCAACATAATTTATTAAGTTAAATCTTTTAAACTTTACGATCGTTTGACTTTTAGCAATAAAAATAAGCATTACAGTTATAATAATATTGATTAACTTTCTTTAATTTTTTACAATTTTTACTTATTTTTGTGTGTGTATGTTTTTTTTAAACACCTCGAATTTCAAGAAGAAGTAATTGTCTATCCGACGCGGAATCTGAGAATGTGTATCAGTAAAACTATAGATCACATTATGTTTGGATAAAAAGTTTAAGTGATGCTTATCTTTTCACAAATGGGTTATGCTTTTTTTTTTTTCATTTTTTAAATAAGTCACTTCCTGTAAAACTAGAAGCCTTGCGGTGGGGAGTTAAAAGCGTCACTATGTAAAAAAAATAGTGAGATGTTAATGTTACAGTTGTTAAAAGATGCCAGTTCTATGACTTAATTATAAGTGATGGAATTACTCTAGTTCGCTCCGTAATTCACTTAATATCAATCACCTCATTCAACAGGAAAAAATGGCACATAACCCTATGAAATTCTTTTGTTATAATACATTCCAAGGTACACTAGAAAACAACGTCATTTCTTTTGTCATGATGCATCCCAGGGACATTACAATCACATCACTTAATAGAAAAATCCCAAGGAAATAATTTTATGGGATACTTTTGTCATGACACATTATTTCAAAAAAGGCTAGACATGTGACACATATGTCACATCGTTAGCCCATGCAACAACTTAATTAAAGTCAACGTGTTTCGCTTGAAAAACAACATGTGTGCCGCCTCTTAGTGAAACCAATACAAATCATCTCCACTTTGCCGTCGTAGTTCTCCATGGACCCTAAAAAGACTTTTCATTTGCGGTTATTTGCAATATATAACACTCTTCTGTTTACAATAACTAGTGCGTAATCTGATCTTCAAGTTCTTCAAAAAGAAACCTTAACAACTCTTCTACAAAGCTTGAAATTCTTAGTAATTCATTTATATTTGTCTCCATTTTAGTCGTAAGACAAATGCAAAAATCGGCGATTTGAATCTTGTTCCACATGGCCTTTACTTGTTTTATCCTTGATATAAGATGAGTCATACACGTCTTTGATTGGTTTAATTTACCATTTTTTACCGTCTTTAGAGATCTGAATAAAAACAAGGTGTCACAATAAAAGATATAATTGTTAAAATTTTTAACAGATTACTCCTATTACTTTAACTACGTTTATCTCTATCTTTTTAAAGCTTCCTCATACAAATGCTCTGCTAAAGTGTTGGTATATTAAAAAAACGCCCTAATCTTCGGTCCCGAACAAGCATCCGACATCCGCTTAATTTTTTTGAAAATTTTCCAACACCGCCTCTCTTTTAAAAGCCACCGCTTATTAATTTTTTACTTTTGTGGGAGTGTACTGGAAAGGAATATTGTCAGATATTTGTGTAAACAGATATTTTCAACGTTTTCGTTTTTTTATTCTTTTTATTCTTTTGTTTGTTGTTATGCCCGCCCGTTTTTATTTTGCTAAAATTCCAATCGCCCTCTCCCGTTTATTCCATCCAACACCACTCATCACCCTTCGCTTGTTAAGATCCCCCTTTATTCACAACCAAAGAATAAGTGTTTAATGTTAAATTTCCGGCACATTTAATTTGATTAAAACACTTAGATAATATGTCAGATAACAAAAAGAAATTTTGTCTTTATATTTTTATTCTTATATTTTAGCTAGTACCATCTGCTACAACGTGTTGCAAAATGCAGGGTCCAAAATAATAGTGATCTTGGCCAGTTTTTCCATAGAGCAAAGTGTAGTCCATCATTTTGTAAGGTTCTAGCTCCTTCTTTTTCAATTGTAAATTGTAATATATGACTGTCTAGGCTAATAGTTGTTATTACAGTTGACAATATTACACTTTTGCCCCAGGCTTGAATTTCTACTAAAACATTGTAAAAGAATCAAAAACAGAGATGTAAGCAATACATTAAACAACTTGCTCTTTAAATTGGCTATATGAATTCATTTCAAACCTATTAAAACTAAAGCATAATAAATAATATAAGAACTATATAAATTATCAATAAGAAATTAGATTAGGATAACCAACATCTATAATAAAATATTGTCGTTTCTCTAATAATCCATAGTAGAGTCTTTCGAAAATGACTCATGTACAAAAGTAGACAAGGAAATTTAATTTTATGTCATCGTATCTGACCTATGTTTGACGCTTTATATTTTCAGCATTTCGTTCCTATATTTTAAGCTAGTTTTCACACTCATCGCTTTTTTGCTTCCCTGCCATCGAATTTCATACTATATAATTTTGCCTTCAAATCCACAAACTCTACCATTAATTTTCATGACAACTTATCCTCGAGTTTTCCAATTACCTTATTCTAGCGAAAAACAAGTATTCTGTGATAGTTAATCGCTGGAATCACATTTCTTTGCCTTCAGCATCTCGCCATACAAAGATTTCATTTTAAGGAGGAAATTCGTTGAAATACAGGTTTTTAGAGCCATTTTGATGACAATTAAACATCAGTATTTTTGAAAACTACGAAGTCGAAAAACCGCAATAATTACAGTAAGGCGTTTCATTTCACGGCTACTAAGCGTTTATAAGATAGCTACGGGATCGACTTTTCTTTGATTTTTCATGTTATCAATGGTTTTGCCAAAAAAAAAGCGTTTTTGAACAATTAAAATGTGTTTTTATACAATTTATTTTTTAACATGCGAGTGTTGTATGGTGTTAAAATCAATGTTTGTTTTTAACTATTTCGATTGTTTGAATTTTCTTGCTTTATAAATTTTTGTTAACGTTAGTCCAAGAAGTATTTACAATTTCGAATTTCGGTAGAGACAGATTTATTTTGCTGCAGCGAATGTAGAATCCGAATGTGAGTCATGCAACTCTTCGGGTAATCCTAATGTTCATCATGCAACTTTTTGGTCTAATATTCAAGTACAAAAATTTCGAATAAGGTAATTTTTCTTAAAGCATTTTATTTTTTGCAAAATTAAATCATTTGCTAATAAAATAGAATATAACCATTATATATAAAATAGAATTAAGATTTTATTGCTAAAAGCAATATTTCTTAGAGAACTCTGCAATTCACCTCTAAAACCACCTTCTAAAACCGAATATGTAAATTTTTAAAAATTTCGATTGGAACAAAAACAACACTTAAAAAATAGGACCCGATTATTTTAAACAAAAGGTTAGAGAAGCATTGAGATTCAAAATTACACAATCTCTTCTAGAGATGACGATTTAAATCAAGATGATAGGCATTATGTCACGTCTTCTTTTTGGGAACCATTCTTCTTAAGTTTTCGTCAGAGAAAAAACCTCTCTCACAGTAAAGTTTGAAGACATTCCAATTTCAATTTCAGCGATTTTTTATATAAGAAATCTAATTGTAGATTGATAGCGAGAGTATCTATAGCCCCTTGAAATTACGCAAAAAATAAAAAAGAAAAGAGTTTAAAAACCATAAACTGATGCTTATCAATATTCAATATGTCAATTATATTTAAACTTACATGAAAGATTTATTGTTTAACACAATTTTTATTTGCATAATTATACAATTAAACTCTAAAGACACGTCTTAATAAAGAATTTAACCACTGTATTTACAACTTACATAAAATTTCTTAATTTTTCTATTGATTGAAATACCTTTAAATTGTTATCTACAAACATTTTTAATTTATCAATTTATCAAAACCAGTTATTATTAATACCAATAAAATATGTGACTTTATAAACACTTTACCCTTTCACCCTTTCAGGTTCTCTGCCATTTTTATCGCCCATACTAACACCACATACATATTTTAAAACTTTAAAAAACATCCTGTTAATGCCCGTAAATCGCCGTAATTGCCGTAATTAACAAGACTAGTAATAAACTATTTTGCAATTCCTTACTCATCGAGGCATTGAAATTCTTTATTAGGCAGGTACTGTAACTGTCCCCAGCCTTACAAATTTTTGTTGTCCAAATAGATGAAGTGATTATTTTAATTTTTGACAAAGCTTTCTAAGGATAGTGACTTGGCTCGGGTGGTATATTTTGATATCATGGTAACTCCAACACAAATTTCTACATTCACTAACAATTCCAATAGCGCATCTATCATTTTAAGAGAAGACTGGGAGCTTAAACCGGGTAAAGTAAGAAAGTGAAATGGGTCGAGTGAATTGTTACTTCTACCGAGTTTACGAAATGATTCGAATTCATCTGTTAGGTGAAGAACGTCTGTAAGTAAATAAAATTTCAAAAATTTGTCATAATGAAACTTTGCCTAAATTTTTTTAACCAGTGAGAACACGAGAAAAAGCTTTTCTTAGAGCCACCGCTTCTCCTCCAAAAATCCATAACTGTTGATATAGCCTAATATAATAAGCATTTATTCAATTTTTTTTTTTAAATTGCTCATACTCATCATTTATTTACCTTTTTCCAAACATTGGCGCACTTTGGGTAAGTTATTATCCATAATTCCTGCAAGATTATCTAACAAATAAAGTACAATTGAATACTGTCAAAACAAGTCATTGTTAAAGTCATGTGACAATATTGTACATGAGTTTGCTCTAACAATAGCTTTTAATTAATTGTCTCAAGGTATTCATAGCAATGATCTTGGTTTTACCAATATAAAGTCATGAAATAATCTAAATTTATGAGTGTGTAATACAAGCTCATTAAAATTTCACGTAAACATACTTCGCTAAATGGAATAAAGGTGAAAGAAACAAAAATGTTCAAATGATTATATTATAAATTTAACGAAAAAACAAAAGAAATGACTAAAAACTGAGAGAAATAAAAAATGAAAAACACTACACTGAAGATAGAACGAGGGTTAAGTAGCGCAATTCAAAAATTTATTTAGGGAAAAGCTTAAATTATATTCTTAAATTAAAATTTTTGGAAATATGATTTAGTGAGAGATATTTGTTAATCGGAAAAAAAATTCTAAATACTTTTTCTCCATTTGGCAATGTGCTTTCAAAAAAAAAAAGTTAAATTTTATTCAATTGTAGAGAGTTTAAGGTGGTTTTAAAGTTCAAAGCGATGCTGAGAGCTAAAATTAATAAATAGAGCACAAAATTTCTGTAGTGAATTATGCACAATATTAAACTAGCGATGGCATGAATGGTACGCCTTTGCGACAATTTTTCGCAGTAGTTTTTCAAATCAAAATTAACATTAGTAATTTCTTCAGACGTAAAAAGTAGCTGCTTGTTAATAGTTTGATAAAATGCGATTTTGCTAAGTAACCAACCTATCTTTTCATATTCGAAGAGAAACGTCAAGTTGGAAGGATTTGGTCATTGTGAATAATAATAATTATTATTTTAAAATGAGTTTTGAAGGTTTTGAAGAGGAAAATAAAAGCATTGAGAACGAAAAAATGTAAATATTTGGCGTATTATCAAAGAAGAAGTTCATGGTGGGAACTTCATCGAATGTTATGAATCGTTTGAATTTTCAAAGTTCTTTAAGAACAAATGTTGTTTACAGGAAGAACCATTTTTTTTGATTTCGTAAACCTGCAATTTATCTTAATATTTTAAATATTTAATCCTATAATAATATCTATCACGTTATTATTTAAGTTATCTATCTATGTTATTATTTTTTTAAAAAGCTTCCAGATCAGTATCGTCCTTGCTTTTTGTCATTATTAGCTTGAAATTCTAAAATGATGATAGAATCTTAATTTTTTTTTTTTTTTTAATTTTACATGGGTGTAATTCAATTTTACAATTTATTCAAACATTCGTTAAATATATACACACATTAAAACCTATATATTATCTAACAACATATTAACAGTCATCCATTGCCTCAATATTATTTACTTTTCAAATCTTTTTTAAATTTCTCTGAATAAAACCGTTTTTAATTTCTGTAGATGACTTCTTTTGGCTTAAGTTTCTGAAAAGTAGTTTTAAGGACTGTAAGTAATCATTTTATGGTGATGAGAAAATCCAGTTGAAAAATTTGAAGTATTTTAAGAACTATTAACCTTTTTTGTCAAAAAAAGATCTATACAACTTGGATTGAGTAAATTTTTAAAACA
This sequence comes from Euphysa ruthae, assembly GCA_035046665.1. Classification (NCBI taxonomy): domain Eukaryota; kingdom Metazoa; phylum Cnidaria; class Hydrozoa; order Anthoathecata; family Corymorphidae; genus Euphysa; species Euphysa ruthae. The sequence goes on from JAUZNK010057269.1 coordinate 8,407, forward strand.
GCTTTTTTTTTTTTTTTTACCAAATTTTTGCCTCATGGGTATACAGAAACTCTTTTAATACGTTCTCAGGAAATTGATATTACTGGCCAATAGAAAACTGTAATAACTCCTGTTATAAATATCTATTCCTCTTATTAACATTTGAAAATAATATTCATCACTTTGACTATAACCACTTTTGCTTTCTTGAGTTTATTTCCAAAAATGTTCCTCCTGGGAATGAATGTTTTTTTTAAATCTTACTTGGAATATACTCTTGTACAAATATAAGTATACCACCCTAATTTATATTTCTATCAAGGCAATGCGGATCTAAAAACAAATTCAATAAAATCTACCTGTTTGGAAAGGATTCATCTAACTTTGTTTCCAATATAACTAAAATATAAATATTTTCGGGTGTAAAACATTTTAGCTGTTCGAGTTTTAAAAAAATAAAACTTACATTTAAACTCCCAATAATTATTTTAATATTATATTGAATTAATTCAATATAATATTAACAATATTAATAATATTATTCTTGTTTCTTTTTATCACGGTCTTCTTAACATTTACAATTTTATAAGAACAAATTTTAGAGAGGCTTTCGTTTAGTTTTTAGATTCTTAAAGCTAACAATTTTCATCAATTTTTCCCTTTAAATTTAGAGAAAGAAGTTTTCAAGCATCGTTGCGTGACAATGAAACTTTGTGAATTATTTTCTAATATTTATCATAAATAACAGATTTTTTTTTATGTTACTTCTATTTTCAGCTCAGCCGATCCAACAAGCATTGATTACATATTCAATTAATATTATTTTTACGCTTGTGAAATTTTTGCGTATAGCGGAAAAATTTTTTCTCGCTGATGGATTTATTCAAGTGGAAGAATCAGTTCACGCGAGAACTAACGTTTAAGCCATCCGTACTTTTTTATTTTAGAACTCCCTTTGTCTAATTACTTCATATCTTACTTTTTATTTGATTTTTGCAAATCTAGATATCTTGGTCACGCTAAATCCACTCAGTGGTTGATCAAAAAGGGGAATGAAATCCATACTACTTGGAATGTTATTCACTGACTTCAAAAGAAATTCAATTGAAAACTTTGACAGTAATTTTCCGGACCTTTAATGATATAACAAACATTATGAACAAAAAAAAATCGGATATACGAGGACTTTTTGACTTTATTAGTTATCTAAACCATCCTTAATATTTTAACTGTAAATTTTCCAGGAAATATTCTATCACCATTAGTCATCCAATTTATTTTTAGTTACTCGCTCAGACAACATTTTTTCACCTCTGCTAGTGAGGAATTCGGGCTTTTTTTATCAGAACTAAGGAAATATCTCTAACTCCTGAGCAAAATGTTCTCTAAGAAAAATGGATACTTTAACTCATGCTCAAACTAATTTTATTCATATTACGTCAACAGCTTAATTATTGATACCTTTTTCAGTTTTCTCCCTCATTGTGAAGCTATTTGAAAAGTTGTGAATTAACGTTCTAAGCATCTTAATGGTTACTTGGTTGTTTAAGCCGAGTTAAGACAAATATACTTGGAAAAGCATTTATCTTGTCTGTTTTGAGCTATTTCATGTCGATATTTTACAGTAAAACTATTAATAATCTTAGTTCTTTGTGTTATTTCTTCAGTCCAAGCACGCTTTATGAGAGAAGAGACATGTTTTAAAATTTGTAATCAAACCTACTGTAACGATTGAATTTCGATTTGCCGAATTAACTAAATCCAACCAAAACCTAATCGAAATATCACAAGTAAGTGGATTAGCTTGCTTTTTTAATGTTCCGTCAAAAAATGAAAGTGTGATGGTTTTTTAGTCTAATAAAATGTTTTACTTCTACAAGACAGTTTCAATCTCAATCGAAACCTAATATAAATCTAACTAACATTGGGAGGTATCGGTATCCAAATAAATTTGAGTTTGATTAGTTTTCATTTAAATTATTTTTTACAAATGTGAAAATGTTTAGAACCTATTGATAATAGACGACCATGAAAATTGCCCTCGATCGATCGATTCTATCAATTTCGACTTTTTTTTAAATCAATGTTAAATATAAATCATATTGAATACGAAGTCTAAATAAAAATTTGTTTACTTATAAAATCAAAAACTTGTCTGTGAGTGGGTGGAATCGAACCCTCACCATACTTCAGAGCATTTCGTACCGAAGTGAATTCTGGGATTTGCCGAAATTAATTCATAGTTAAAATTAAATGTGTTATCATAACAAATCTATATACAGAGATTTGCGAAAACATGGCAAGATTTTTGGCAAGCCAAAGTTAAAAATGGTATATGGTAATTGATGGTAGAAAAAAAAAATACAACAGAATTCAACAAACAACAAGCTTTCTTACGCTGCCAGTGGTGAAAATACGATAAAGTGAAATAAAAAATATCTTTTTTAATTAAAAATATATTTCAATTGAAAATATTGCAACGCTTTTATTGAACTAACTGCACAAAAACAAATTTGTTTAAAGACACGAAACTAAATATTAGAAAAATGGATGTTTATAAGAGCATTCGAATGGAATGTTTGATTCTTTTGTAAAATTTAAGTAAAATTCTCTGTCAACAGTTTATTAAAATTAATTTTCATCTGGTTTTGATTTGGTACTTATTGTTTTGATTGAATTATTCTCTACTGTTCAAACACCCTCAAAAATTTTAAAACTTTAAATTAAATAAATTAAGTAAATTTAATGAGAAATTCTAAACTGAAAACGAAATTTAAAAATCATTTTTATTTTTAAGATACTAAGATTTTTGTCAGTATACCTGTTTGGAAATTTCCCCTAACAACAAGTTTAAAGTTTATTTTATAAGCTATTTGCTAAAACTACTATCAAGTCAAAAATTTGTTGGACAAAACCATTATTAAAGTTTTTTTCCTTATGGAGTAATGTTTCTAAAATAAGTAGGTTTTTGACAAAGATGGCAGTGTAAAGTATAGAATTAAATGTTTTAGGACAAGACCAAGGGTTTTACTAGTATTAAGAAAGATGTAAACAAAGAAGATAGTGTTTTAGATAAAAATCAATTGTAAATACTCTAATAACTCCTGCAAATTTTTATGTCGCGGATGGCGTCACTGAAAATTCTGTTGATGTAAATACTTCAATATTATCATCCAAACTCCTAGAAATTTATGCCTCATCACCAAGGCAAATTATTTTACAATAATTGGTTATAAGGTTGTGTACACACTGTTGAGCTTTTTGAAATTTTCAAAATACTTTCTTGCCTTGAACGTCACAGACAATAACCCATGTTTTAACTAATTTATTGAATAAACGACAAGGACTTGCTGCATTTTTATTGCTAAGATGTGCAATATGCAATTTTGTTACAAGTGTTTGTACATCTAAGAAAAAGTGGAAGTGGCTTTGATATTATAAAACGATTCAGTTTAGGTGCACGACGCGTTCATTGGGACAGAGTCCATCCATGCCGGTAGTAAAAAGTTTACGTCGCTGGTGGATATTCCCCACCAATAACTTAAAACAATCATGATAAATGTGTTAGAAATATAACAAAGGCAGTAAAAGCAGTAGCTCGGGCTGCTGTTAAACTTAGAAATGACTGTGTCACAGTTGTCGAAACCGGTATTTCGTGCAATGGAACATGGCAACATAAAGGTTTTGCTTCAAATAATGGCGTTGTTACGGTTATACCTATCGATAATGGTAAAAGTTTTAACGATTGATTGATTGTCGTAAACATCGATGAGTCGTATTTGCAAAGGTTGTAACCTCAAGTAAAAAATGAAGAAAAACAAACCGGAAGGCTATACAGATAGGACAAACAGTCACAACTGAAAATATAGCTGCATAGGATCTGCCGGTAGAATGGAAAATTTTGGTTTAAAACAACTTTTTGAACATTCTATTGAAAAAAATATGAATTTCAAAGTAAAAGTAATTTTACGTTTTTCTTATTATGATTCAGCTTTTTCTGAAGAAGCACATTTTTCACGCGCTGGCCGCTCTACTTCGATATCCGTTTGTCCCATTTGCGTGAAATTTTGTTCTACTTACTAAGCACAGAGTTTTAATTTAGGCTCAAGATAATTTCTTTATCTTTAATTTTATTATGAAAAAAAAATTCACAAATTTTGAGCGCTTCTCCAGCGAGTTAATTTTTTTTTGAAAATTCCTACTCTTAATGCATTCAAAAACCCTTTAAAATTAATATTGCAGTAGAATTATTCCAATAGATGTTACCAATATCCTTGAATTTTGGCCGGTGTAAACCCATTTTGGCAATTTTTAGGACTTTTTTCCGGTTACCATAGTAACCCACTGATATATATATATACACATTTTTTTTTTTTTTTTTTTTTTTATTTTAAATATTTACCTCATACCTCATACCTCATATGGGGTGGAGGGGGGGGGTGTTTGTCCTCCCTTAATAAAGAAATGGGGAGACAATATTGTCTCGATTTAATTATCCTCTACTGTTCAAATATTATTAATAAAGAAATAGGAAGAAGAGACAATATTTGTTTCGATTAATTATTTTCTACTGTTCAAGTATTATTAATAAAGAATTGGGAAGGCGAGAAAAAATAAGTAAAAATTTTCTGCGAAGTCGGCAAAAAAACTTTCTTTCTATAAAGAATTTTTCGCGTTAGTTCCAAATGAGTTCCAGCTGCAAATCTCGCGCATTTTTGCTTTCTCAGTGAAATAAATAACAAAACTAAATGAACCATACAAAATAGTTAATGCAACATGTGAATAAATCAATTGCACCAAATAATATAAATAACTATTGTATATAAAATTAAATATCTTATTTTAACCAGAGCCAACCTCCATACAATACAATAAAGAAAAATTTTTGGAAGAACACAAGCAAATAAAAGGCATATATTTAGGCAAAAGGGACTAAAATTCATCCATCTAAATGTAAATTAAAGATTTAAGGCGGATTGCAATTAATAAAAGATTAATCATTGGGAATCACTGAAAGTAAGATTGGCTCCTCTAGCTATAGATGACAGTGAAATTGAAATATGCAATTACCAAATTTTAATGAAAGGCTGAAATAAATTTGGTGGTGGAGTTGTTTGCTACATCAGAGAGGATATAAGTTTTATAAAGTTTCACCAAATAAATGATACTGAAAGCATATTTATTGATATTATTCTCCCTTTTACAGTTGATATAGTTTACAAGACCACGTGATACTAACAAATTTGAATCCCTGATTCAGAAGTTGCACATCATCCATAAAGATAAGAAAGATCGACTTATTCTATGACAACAGAGATGTCACTACAAATCGTCTTTTAAATAAATATAAAGATTTTATTTGCATTTTTTTGTCTAACCCAACTCATTCGGATAACATCTGGCACATATTTTCTACTAGATCGCAACCTCACAAATGCTTCAGACAAAACTACCCAGCATTGATTCGTTGAAATTTCTCTTTCAAAACATCAGCTTGTCTTCTGTACTCATACGTAATAAATTTGGAACATGTAGTAAAAAGTGTATAAATTTTAGAAGCATGCGCGGCCTTTTTTTTTTTTTTTTTTTCAATTTATTTTATATGGGTTTAGTTCAACTTCACAATTTAGTTAAACTTTCGTTAACTATAATACACCCATTAAAAACTATATAATACACCCATTAAAAACTATATGATACACCCATTAAAAACTATATGATACATCCATTAAAAACTATATCATACACCCATTAAAAACTATATAATACATCCATTAAAAACTATATAATACACCCATTAAAAACTATATAATACACCCATTAAAAACTATATAATACACCCATCAAAAACTATAAAATACACCCATTAAAAACTATATAATACACCCATTAAAAACTATATAATACACCCATTAAAAACTATATAATACACCCATTAATGACTATATAATACACCCATTAAAAACTATAAGTACGCAAGTACATAAGTACAACATATGTTAATAGTAAAAGTTATAAAACAGTTGACGTAGATGAATTCATAATAAATATACGTCTTTTTTCACACAACTTGCACGGACAAAATTTCGTCATACATTACCTCAATCATAATTTACAGTCATTTACGAATCGACTATTTTTTTATGTCATTTCGCACTATATTCCATGTTAAAGGACAGAGGTGTTTTAACGAAGACTCACAAATTTTATATGTTGGATTTGGAACTCCATTTGTGAAAGAAGACTAAACTCCTGTTTCCCACATTTTATAAACACGTCGTTTACTATCAAAGGAGTTTTATTTTTACCTTATATAACTTTAATGCAAAAATTCAAGCATTTTTATACGGACTGAAACAGAACCATAGATTTCTTATATTTCTTTAAAGGATGATATATCATCATTATATACTAATCTTAATGCACTTTGATGTATTCTATTTATCTTTTTGTTCAGGCTCTTTCGTGAAACATAAATACAATATGAAAATTGTAATTCTATAAATGATTTAAAAAGTGCCGTTTTTTTTTTAAATGGCATATTGGAGCAAACTCGATTTAATTTATTTATTTAATTTTACTTAAATTCCTTCCTGCCTTTTCACATATATTTGAAACATGGTCATTAAACCGTAAATTTGCATAAATTCGCGTAAATTTGTTTATGCCTAACAAATTCTAAATTTCTACTTTCCCATATTTTAGAACTTCCTAAGGCAAACCAATGCTGCTGATGTTTAAATCCAGATATAATTAGTTGAAATTTATCTTGGTTCAATTTCATACAGTTAATCTTAACAGCAGTAAATTTAAATCACGATCACAGGCATAAAAGGTGGTGCCATCTGCAGATTTACAAAACATCAACATGTTCTTTTTAAATATATATA
>JAUZNK010057280.1:0-65758 GCA_035046665.1 Euphysa ruthae
ATACATACACACAGGCACTTAGCTATATATATATATATTATGATTATTAGCTTAATGTATTGGTTTAGTGGATTTTTTTTTATACAAGATTTTATTTAATATAGTTATGGCTATGATGTTTTTTTTTCATTTGATTTATCAATTTTACACTATAATAGACCTAGGTTTCATTATAATCAATAAGTAAAAGAATTACATAAGTTGATTTAAACAGCAGGCCTAGTGGAACAATTTTTTTTTCTTTAGTGGAGGGGCTCAATCATATATGCAAATTTTTATTAGTCAACATTCTTTGCATAAAATTATGATTGATAGTCAGTTTTTCCTAAAAGAGTTTATAATTTTTTAAAAATAAAAACAGAGGGTTCAGAAAGTTTACGTCATTTCAAAATTTAATTTCTAGCACCAGGCAAGCTATGTAAAATATTTTTATTATATGGGTTCAATATTTGTAAAATAATGATAAATTTCAGCAAAAAAGATTGAAAAGTGTCTTCTGAGGAGTAGTACACTGTTTCTTACGTTAAAAGATTAGTTGTGTAAAGTCATTTAAATATAAAATAACAGAAAGAAGATAATATTTGTTAAATTATGTTGTTGCACACCATATAAGCCTTATAAATATTGATTTAATACCACGTTGAAAAATCAACGAAGTTTTGAAGTTTTGAATCCAGGTTTCTTTCTACTCTACAGATAAGTTGATATGTTGTTCTAAGAAAAATTCATTCCAATGAATTTGTGTGAAAATCAAATTTTTTGTTGCTAAACTTAATCAGCTTTGATTTTTGTCTTAGACTTAGTAATGATTTTATCTTTTATAGCGCTATTATTACTATATTCACAATGGCATTGACACAAAAAATGTAGCACCGATGGAAGATGACTGGATAGAAAATGTGTTAACACTTGTACCAGAATCTTTAAAGGTAAGATTACTGGTAAAATTTGGTTCTTTAGTGAGTTTTAAATACAAAATTATCAGTTTATAAATAGTTATATTTTGATAACGTATATATCAGTTTTAATTAACCAATTAACACTAAAAAAGAGATATGGTTTTAGACAAATCAAAATATATGCTCATTTTGGGTCTAGCAGCATGCTGATTAAAAAGCTTCTGAAGAAAATTTTGCACGAGTTAGCATAATATCATAATGCACTGCATATGCTTTACATCTGCACCCACAGATCTAAAAGACAAACCATACAGAGTAAACTTTGGTTTAAACTTAGCACAGCAAACTAGAGGTTGATTTGAATAAACCCTAGCCGAAATACAAAAAAAGATGGCTACCTATAACTTTAGGCCACACAATAAGACAACAAGTCATGAAACGATTGGATATTTATTGGCATACAATATTTAGCGATTGAGTTGGGATGCTGATTAGATATAAAAAATAAATTTTTGAACTTTGATATTATTAACACTTAATTTTGTGGCAAAAATTTTTCAGACATGCCCACTCATGTCCCAAGTAATTCTGTCATAACTTTCATTAAATAAGGTATATCTCAAAATGAAATAGATAAGATTTTTATAAAATGTTAATACTTAGTATCATTACTCAAAGTTTTAAACTTTGTTAGTTTGTTTAAAGTTTGTTAGTTATCCATAGATTGTTATTTTTTATTACTCAGTAATGCAATCTTAAGTTAAAGATGAGGGTAGATTTTTCTATTCTAAATTTGCTGCGTACATTATTTATGATGTTATTATTTACAAATATTTAATGGATCTTAGAATTTAATTTTAGATAAACCTTGATAAATATATTGAAGAATTGTCTGACGAAGTTCGTGAAGATTATCTTCTCAGTGTAAAAAAGGCCATAGGTAATTAAAAATTTGCTTGGAATTAAATTATCGCTTCTAAACTATATTGTTTTAAGTTCAAAAAATGATGCAATAATAAAGTTATCATTAAGCTGATGACTATTATTTCATCTTATGTAATTAAAGATTTGATTAAATCTTGGGCATTGGCTTGTTTGAGGTATTAAAAAAAAAAAAAAAAAATAAAAGTAGATACATAAAATTTTTTGAAATATGAGGTTTCAACTTTAGTAATTTTTTCTGGTTGATAAAATATATTTTTTGCCATAAACTTAAAAAGACAATCTGACTCTATAACATCTCCAGTTTCATATACAAGTTTGAGGAGCTGGAGTGAGTTATGATCAAAATAATCAGGGAAGAAAAGTATCAGGTTCTTTCTTATAAAGAGTGACTAGCACTCACAACTACGTCAAAATGTTCATTACCAAACTAGATTCCATTTAAATGGCTACTTTTAATATTGTGAGTATTTCAAGATCAAATAATCTTTTTATCAAATACTAGAAAAATAGATCCTCCTATAGTTTTTAAAAAAAATTTATATGTAAAAAATTTAACTTAATTTTCGAAGTTACTTAGGAGACATACAATGCACCAGCTCGTGAGAGTAGTGTGCTAGATGTTTCTTTTTTTTATTGTGCGTTCTTCCGTCAACAAAAAATTCAAAGACTTCGTCTGGATTGCAAAGTGCATCACCAAATAAAATAATAAATTTGTAAACCTTTGTTGACCTGGATCTTTGTTTTTTCAAATATTTCCCACATATTAACAATTCACCAGCAGGAAAAATGTGACCGTAGTCATCCTGGTTTTCTTTTTCAGTTTCCCCCATTTCTTTGACCTTTAGGATATATACTGGTTCATTGGACTTCTCAGAGAATAATGCAATGAATGAAGGTACTGCCACAAAATTTTTTTTATTTTAGTTTTTGTTTTCTTCATCTAGATTCCATTCGTTTTCTTGAAAAATTGGTTCAAGAGGTATCACAGGTGTGTTTTCGGACATCTTGACACACTTTTCTAAGTGTACCTTCAAACATTGTACACAAATAAACAAGTATTTTTAAGGGATGTAGGTGTTGATAGATCATCATTTTATGGCTTTTCGTACGCTCGGGCTGTACTTTTCTAAGAGGTCTGCACATCTTTGCTGTTCTTATACCAGAAATCACCTGTTACAATGTCTCTCCTAAGGATTGATTTTACTCCAAAGCTCGACATTGCATCAATCAATCCTTTGCCGTATCCGGCTGTCCCATATAATAAAACAATTTGTACGTTATACTTATTTGCCAAGTTTTGGTAATATGCAAATGCATATTTGTCTTTATACTGTTTTCCAGTGTTATCGCTTTACAAAAGGATGATTCCATTATGAGTTTTCCATCTGATAAAGAAGTCATTTACCACTTCATCAACGAATGTGGGATCGTGACCAGTATCATCGCTGAGATGATAAACATAACTTAATGTACCATTTTCATTGATCACAATCAAACAATGCAGAGATTGTTCCTTGCCTGAAAAATGGATCGTTTGAACTTCATCTTTCGGCTTCAAAGTAATGCTCTAAGAAAAGTCCATTTCAATATATTTCCAAGGAAAATTTTTGTGAATTTTTGGGACAACCGACGTGATATTATCCACAATTGAGCAATGGTACAAATAATGCTTGCCACTAGAAACTAAATCAGAATAAATTTCACCTACCGGCTCATTCTTATCCACTGTGGTTGTTCTTGTGTATGATTTTATAATAGCTTCTTTTACATGACTTTCCAAAACAGTATCAAAAACATAGTAGTTGATGTTTTTCTTTGAAGTGCATTTGGGATATAAAGCATTATTGACATCATCGGCTTTCTGTAGCTCCAAGAGTTCATTAACTGAAAAAATTCTTGGCAGTTTTTTCCAATCTTTGGATATCTCCAATTTTTGTGTGTGCACTTCCGCATGCAATGCACAAACAAGATTGCTTCTCCTTCTCTGTCAGTTCTTTAATGTAAAATGGTCTGTACATTACAAATGTACTGCATGAACAAGTATTATCAGGGCTTTCCTGAAGAAAGTCAAGATGCAATTGCTTGATATTATTTATATAGACTATCCGTGGTGCTTTTATGTACCGTTTAAAATTGTTTGTTTTCTTTAAAACAACATCTTCAATATTGGGGTCCACCAAGTTTCCATATTTTGAGAGGTATGATCCTTTCAGAATTCTGACAACATAGATTTCTCCTCCTTTAACGAGAAGTTGTAGATTCTTTGGAAGGAAGAAGAAGGCATTGAATGTGTGTACATTGAATGATATGCTTCAATCTATATGGCTTCTGTTCTAACATTTTTACAAACCAGCACATGAAATTGTAATCATTGAATGAATCATTTATCAAATGATTTAAAAAGTTTGCAGCGCTATATCTTGAGTTGCAACTTTTAATATCGTTTTACAACTAATTCAAAACTTTGTTTTTGAATAGTGACTCATGATTAAGTTCTTGCTGCCATGCACGATCTACGACATCTTTAAGGAAATCACAGTGATTGTCAGTATTGTCAGAATCTGGATTATGAAATGAGCCTGGAGCTGCAACATAATCACTTTGAGGTATTGTTGATTCGACTTGATCACCTATTCTTGAACCTTTCTAAATAATCATTGACCCATCACTGCTCAAAAATGACATATTCAGTGTTTCTGCTGTTTCGTTGTCATGTGGGGACTTGAATTTAATTTTCCGTTGAGTCTGTTTGTGAAAAATTAGGTTGATTAATTGGATGAAATCTTTTCATTTGTTGGTCCCTGTTCGATTTTTGTGCAAAAGTTTCCTTGCAGTGTTGTTTTTCTTATTTGCCAATACACTTTTACACCCTATTTTTAAGATGATGATAATACTTTTATATTTTGATGTAATTCAACAGTTTGGATGTGGACAACAATACTCATTTACTTCTTATCTAAATACAGGTTTTTGAATTGCATTTCTTCTTGCAGCTGGAGTATAACCGAACTTCATCTTATGATCATCTCAATTACTCTGATGTGAAAACACCTTACCACACATTCTGCAAGCTGACACTTTGTACGGTTATACTTCGTTTCACCCTTACTACTAATATTTGAAGAAGCTTTTCCAATTATGAACTCTTCACTCTTTAATCTTAATCTTATCAAATGTTTATATTTTTATTATTTCGAAACGACACTGTAATACTTTCAAAGATACGGTGCAAAAAATTGAGTTTTGTTTGAAAATGGGTTGATTATGATACAAATTCAGGATTTGTGTGGTAATTGAGCATAAAAATCTCAAAATACTCCAGTTTTCTAATTTTTTTAACAGCATGGATAAAATTCTCTTATTTACAATGTGTGGTAAATATTGTACAAACTCAAGCTATCTCGCTGTCAGTAATCAAAAATAAGTAATAAAATCCTTTTATTCCAAATTTTTCAAAATCTGATATCTGTATCATAAGTATATGGTCTTCTTATGTCACATATTCTGAGATTTCAGTCCAGAAAATAATTATCTGGAACGCCAGGTGCGATGATTATAGTCATTTTATGTAAGTAAAGATATTTTTGCTCTTTAATTACTCCAGATTGAATTGATAATAACATAGATGTGCCAATAATCTCGGATTGCAATGATTAGAAAATTTGATTCATCTATTTTCTATATTGAATTTTTAAAATTTTTATTTCATAACCACCTATAATTTCTCTAATATTCCTTTGAAAATATATAATAATAAAAATATCCAATCGTATAATAATTTTTTAAGATAAATTTCTTTTTGTAAATGTTAAGCTGGAAGGATTAAGTTATAACAAAACAGCTATTAATTTCCTTTGCTTTATTGTTTTGAATAACTTTCCTATAGTTGATTTTGTTCTACGTGATCCTCGTGAGAAGGAAAAGAAATCAAGCAAACAGATTCTTTCCCATCGTTTAGAGTAAGAGCAACGATTTTTGTTATTAAAATTGTTTTTTTCATTATTGGGCATATATCACCTTTTTTTTAAATTTTTTATTAAAAAAAAATTTAATGAAAAGCCACTAATTATATTTCTCAAATCTATGAACACATAAACATAAAATTTAAAAAAGTGGGTGTGAGATATATGGTAATCAGCCAGAATACAAAGCCCTCTTGTTTCTACAAAAAAGGTTAAGAAAACTATTTTTGATAAGGAATCAATTATTTTAATACTTGAGCTCATATGGGCATTTTTTGAGCAAAACTATTGCTTTAAAAGCTTTGCTTTTCATTCACCTATGCCTGTTTTGTTGTTTGCTGTTTAACTCTTTTGAAAAAAAAATTAATGCTTAGTGCTTAAAAATGATTTCTTTAAATTTTTCATCATATTTTACACACAAAGTGAATTTTAATTTCGAACTTATTATCAAAGACTATATTATATCTAAGAGAGCATCAAATAAGTTTAAAGGTTTTAGAATGAATAATGTGGACATTTTGTTACATCATAAGTTTCCAAGGATCAATTGATCACTCTTAATTATTCTTTATAATGCAATAAACATTAAAATTCAAATTACGACATGTTTAACATATTTAAATTCTGCAAATTTTGTTTTATTATCATATCAGTATTAATATCATATCAATATTTTCAAAATTGTTGTTAAAAACTCTTCATCGGTGTCTATTTTTTTTTAGTTAAAGTGCTAAGAGGCGTATCATCATTTGGATATTTGTTTATAACAATATTCCCATCAAATTTCAAGAAAAAAAATATGTTGTAAATAAGGTCAAACTAAATTGATCACAATTTATCTGCTTTTTTATAAAACCATTGAGCATTTTATTGTATTTTTTTGTTTTTTTTAGCAAATATTGGCAAAGCCGTAAAAGAAACTCAATCATTTTTAGTTTATAAAAAGTAGTTTGGATTTTTTATATATATAGGACACATATTTATGTTATTTAGACAAATATAATTAAGTAGCTTATTAAAAAGCTGATGTTAGGCTAAATTTTTAAGGTGTTGCCTGAGACATATTTTTTTTTCATCTAGAAAAAATAATCTATCAATTTTTGTAAAACTTGTCTTCTTTTTTAGAACTTTACAAGTTCCAAAACCATGGAAGCAGTCATATATCAGCTCATCTGCAGCAATGCAGCGTCAATTGCATATAACCAATCGAACATTGTGTTCAGTTTTAGATCTGTGGTATTCTACATACATGTGAGTACAACATCAAGGGATTGATATCATGATTTTAATGAAATCAATTATTAATTTGAATTAAAGCGTAGAAATTATAAAATTTTAAACCTTAAATTCAGAATTCTTTAAGAACATCCAGTATTTTCCACAAAAATTTAGGAAATGTACGATTTGATTCAGGTAAAAGAACTTTGCTAAAATTGGGTTAAAAGCTTAATTTTTTTTTTAATAGATAAGTTTTTATTTTAGGTAAGCCTAACCCCTGTTTTAAAAATTTAGTGTCATAGTATTAAGAGTATTTTTTAATTTAAAGACAGATATATTTCAATAACTAACGAAATAATAAGTATGAATTAAGAAAATTTTAGAAAAAACACAAATTTTTCGAAGCAAACAACATAGATTTTTCTATCGCTCTCACTTTGGTTATTCCGTAGGAGTAACCAAAAATTTGTTTCAAAGTGGTTAAAAATTTCAATATCTAAAAGTGCTCAGAAGTCACAGGGTCAATGCTTGCATTTTAGATCTCTTCGTCTTGTCAATACTCAAGAAATCAAGGATAGAAAAGAATCCATGGAACTAATATTTTTTCAAAATCTAATGATGAAACATATTCAGACATCAAGGGAAACATTATTGAAAAAGTAAATATTTTATGGGCTATATTTATATGGTTTGAGTTTAAAAGTGTTAATGAGATTTTTTGATACACTATGTAAGTTTTATATGGTATAAAGGAAGTATTTATGATATCTAAGGTGACTTCAGACATATTTGACTTTTTGCATATTTTAATGCATATTTTGTAAGCACCAATTGTAAGTACCTTTGATATGCACGATAAATAAATGTAGCTATTATACCTGTATAAAGAATTGGTTATGTTAAACTGAATTTTTTAAAGCATTATCTTAATTTCTATGAAGAGTTTATGTGTAAAAAGAAGTTATATTTTCGAAGTATTTAAGTTACTAATTATAGATTCTGTAATTCTTTATAATTTGAATTTGAATGTTTTTTTATTTTAGTGTAAAAAAATTTGGAAGGCATATTTTTATGCTGTATGTTTGGTATTTAAAAGTTTCAATTTCGTTCTGTTTGTAATTTTAAGTTTTAATATTTCTAAACTTGTTATACTACTCAAGAAATATTGCTTAGATTTTAAACAAGGTTGCAAACTGATCATCCACTAGTCATGCAAACTACTTAAAACTCTATGAACTATTAACTTCAATTGTGGTAGTTCTTATGATGAGATGTAGACCAAGATTTTATTTGCTATTGTAACATTGATATTCTTGTATGTATTTGTTATATTTAGATGGTTTCCAGAGATTCAGAACATATTCTACCAAGGTAACAAACGGAGGTTACTCCCTAATACAAATCAGACTACAAAACTAAACTCATTTTTCAATTCAGCAGCAATACTAATGAGCAATCAACTTCAAAGTTTAGCACTCATATCCCTTGAAGAATATAAACAACTTTTACTACCAATTGGAAAATCTAAAAAAAATTTTAACTTCACTGGATTCATAGTACGACTTGTCCTTGATGGTAACGTTGTGAAGTTTGAACCAGAGTTTCATGATTTTGAGTTAATATTATTGAATATATTTGAAATTATAATAAAAGCTGTTATGGATGTACCATGTGTTGAAACTAAATTATATTCTGAATGGCCTACTAAGAATAAATTGCTAAAACCTGTCATATGTGATGAAATTCTTAATAATTTAAAGAGTCAAGTTCACAAACTTATTACTCAGCAGAGCAAAGTGCCAATGAAATACGCAGAGGTGTACAATCAGTTCAAAGATCTGATAACAAATAAAGCAGATATAGAGTTAGAGGAGTTTTTGTCTCAAGGATATGATTTTGAAAAATTTAAAGAGGAAGTCAAGAAATATAATAAATTAATTAATGATATTACATACGGTTGCGAAAAAGTAAGTATTGTGTATGGTTGTGAAAAAGTAAGTATTACATACAGCTGCGAAAAAGTAAGTATTGTGTATGGTTGTGAAAAAGTAAGTATTGCATACGGTTGTGAAAAAGTAAGTATTACATATGGCTGCAAAAAAGTAAGTATTGAATATGGTTGTGAAAAAGTAAGTATTACATACCTTTGCGAAAGAGTAAAATACTGTTTTCAAAAAGTAAGTATAAGTTCTTTGATTTAGAATGCTAGAATAAAATCTTCAGAGTTTCTCACACATTACATCTGCAATGCACTAAGATATCATTTTGCTTGTTTTAAATCTGATCAAATAATTTTCCTCAAAATTTTAATCTAGAGAAAATTTTTATTTTTTTGAAATTTTTTTTACAGTATTTAAAATTATTTCACTTCGTGCTTTCACATTCTTTAGAGAATATTTATTATGACCACACTTAGTAATACGCAATGTCACAAATCAAAAATGAATACACCTTTTCTATGATGTATAATTTTATTTCCTCAAACATACAAATTAAATAGATTATGATTTTTAAAACATATCTCCTATGGTTGGGTATTTTTAAATTAAGATCAATAAAGGGACATTTTAACCCTTCCCTTCTCAGTGCAATTAAATAATGTGTTATAAATGTTGGTACCTAATTGAAACTTAATTCTTTTTGATGTGGTATGGTATCTTCCATTGTAAGTTATTTCAGTACATTAACATATTTCAAATGATTTTCATCTTTTTTAGGTTTTGAATACTGGTATGTTTGAAGTGCATTCTGATGAACTCATACGCTGTTTGATTAAACGTGCTAATAATATACGTTCAAAACTTCTTACGCATATGATGAAAGACCATAATATGGCAAATAAAGCATTGTGCAATGAATATGAAGAAATTTCTGAGAAAGCTCTTACACCACCTAGCAGCACAGGACACCTGATGGAACTTAAAGAATTTGTAAATACCGTTAAAACAAAAACTATGTTTCTTCTTGAAAACCAACTTACGGCTGCTAAAGAACGATTGACATTTTTAATTGATTTTGTAACGTTATCTCCTACAGATATCCGCCAAAATAATAGCGTTTTTCAGTGGCATCAAAGAATGCCCTACGTGTTTAAGGAGCATCTTAATATCATTGATTCTAACAAACTACAATATGAAAATGCACTAAAAAGGCGCCGTGAAAGGTTTATGGAAGATCTCGAGGGTTATTCTAAACAGGTTGAAGATTTCCAAATTCTTGGAGATATGTCAGAAATAAGCCGTTATTTAAAGAAAGCACAAACATTAAATTTTAGGCTTGAAAGTGCAACTGAGAAGGTTATTATTAGAATAAAAATTTCCTAGCCTTTTTTTTTTTTTTGATAAAAGGATTTTGCTTAACATTTTTTGATTAACAAGCTTTTTTTTCACTAAATTGCTAGAAAGTCACATTTCTGACATTTTTTCTTCAAATATAATAGTAATAAAAACGTGTTATTACAGAGTTAGATTTGATCTATTAATATACTTTATATTCTTGGAATTCTTAAAATATTTTTTTTTTCTTAGCATGTAAGAATACTTTGTCTATGTTGTTTTCCTTGCCAAATATCCATTTATTGTTAAATTTTTACAGTCAAATTAGATTTTTAAGTTTTTCAAAACATTTTTCCTAGAATTCATTAAATTTTTAGAATAAAAATGAAAACCTTACTTGTTGTTTTAACAAGTTTGAATAATAGTTGCTCTATCTTATTTATTAGATTAACTATACTTGACATTTCCGTTTCGTTCTAGATTGCAGCAATTAATGAAGAAGAGGAGGCTTTTGGATGGGATATTACATCATATCCTATTCGAAATCAAGTTTCAAATGAGTTATCACCGTTCTTAAAGCTTTATGAAACTACTGTCGAGTTTGAAAAACAACACAAAAAATGGATGGAAGGACCGCTTGGAACTTCAGATCCTGATTTTATTGAACAGGAGACTGGAAATTGCTGGCGTGGATTTTATAAATTTGAAAAGTTGTTTAAAGACTGTCCCCCAGCACAAAACATTGCTACGCAAGTATGCTTTACCTTTAATTAAAATTAATAAACAATGCTCATTTAATATCTAATAGCTAATTTATAAAATATCATAAATGACAAGGTTACTATGTCTATGTGTCCCAAAATTACTGCAGGATTTGGTGACATTGTTTTTTTTTTTTTAATTTTAGCAAATTTTTCTCAACATATATTAAAGAAAAATTGTGCCTCATTGATTACAATAAAGCTGAAAATAAAGAAGTGCTATGTGAAGCTCAAAAGACCTTATAGACGCATTCCATGTCAATTCATCCAGGCCATGCAACCATATATCTCAGATTTGGATGATTTTTATAAAGTTAAGTGGACTTAATAAAACAAGAATTTCCTGAAAATTTCACTCTGTAACTCCAAGCATTTCCCGAGATACAACTTTTAAAAATTGATCCCATATCGGCCAGGCCCCCCTTGCCCCATGAATGTTGCGACATTTATTTCAATGTTTAAAGTCAATTAACTTCACGTCACGGCAGTGCAAATACCCATTTTCTAGCACATAACCATTAACAAGGTAAACTAATAATTATAAACAAAGTAGTAACAGCGTGATTGACAGCATTTTTAGTGAAAGTTCTTTATCATTCTAAACAACAGTTTCGTGAATGTGCACCAGTGATGTCACAGAATTTAAATATATCTGGTTAGTTTTAAACATTGCTTTATTATAACATTTCTTATCTTCTTGTTTATCTTCTTTATATATCGTTAGAATCAGGATATTGAGTAGATTAAGGTAAACATGAAAAAAAAAATTGAAAATGACGGTGGCACCCTTACTTTAAACTTTTATTAAGATTATCAAACCTCGAGAACAAAAATATATATTTTAACAAAATAAAAAGCACTTATTTTTGGAGGACTTTATAACCAAATATATAAAAACAGCTGGGGATACCTTTGATAATGAAAAGCTTGCATTTTTTCATTATTTGTTAGCTGATTGAGTTGTAAATATTAAAATACAAGAAACATAAGGGGAAATTTTCCTGAATAATCTATTATGCTAAAAGCATCATGCAAGCAGAAAGCTAGAATTATTTTTATTAGATGAAACTCAAAGTTGATTCGTTTAAAGAGCACCTTCCACTTGTGTCTCTCTTGTTCAATCCTGGCTTACGCGATCGACATTGGGAGTCCATGTCAGAAATTGTTGGTTATCCCATCCAACCAGATGAAAGTTCCAATCTACAGCAGTTTGTTAACATGAATTTAGAACCATATCTTACAAAGTTTGATAATATAAGTGAGGCTGCAAGTAAAGAATTCTCATTGGAAAAAGCAATGGAAAAGATGGATGCAGAATGGAGTGATGTAAGTTCTACAGAATTTTTATAATTAAGATTATGTGGCTCCTTGAAATTTTTGGAAACTTAAAATAATTTACTATCAATTTACAATCACTCCCGATGTTTTTTATTTGAAAAATGGTAACTTTTAGTTTTTGTAATATTTGAAAATAGTTCTTATATTCTTTATATTCAAATTATTCTTTTAATAAATAATTTATTAATTACCAAATAAATATTTACCAAATAATCCTACAGTAAATGGGTTATAATTAAAGAATTTTTTTTTAAATTTTAATAATTTGAAGAAACAATGGTTTTAAAAACAAAATGTATTTCCTTATCATTTGATTATTTATAACCAAATTCTGAATTATTTTAATTATCCAAAAAAATTTTTTTTATTGTCGTTGCAAATAAATTTCACTGGATACAAAATTAATGAAGTTTGCTAATTTTTTAGTTTAACATTTGACTGCCTATATACCTATTCATAATAACTTTGAATAATTTGATTAAAGTTTTTGGTAATTTAGATCCAATTTGGAGTTACGGCTTATCGAGAGACTGGAACATATATTTTATCGTCTGTTGAAGAAATTCAGAATTTATTAGATGACCATATTGTAAAAACACAGACCATGAAAGGTTCTCCTTTTATCAAACCATTTGAAGCCAAAATAAGGTGAAATATTGTTTTAATAAAAAAATAATTTTTTACCATATCTTAACACCAATTTGTTAGATTTAATAGATTCTGGATCAAAAATTTTTAAGATTTTTGATAACTCAGCATAATTTTAAAGCTCAATACAGCAATAATTTTTATGACAAAAAAAAAAGTTATAGGAAACCTCAGCGCCATGGTTAACAATGGTGCAAGTCCCTACAGATAAAAGCTTGGGATATGGGCTTCGTTATCTGATTTTTTTTTCTGGTTAAAATTTTGATTTTTTATAAAAAGAGTAATTTACATAACATTCAATTCTTTAAACTTATAAGATTGATCAAAAATTTTTTTACACAATTTAGTTTGAAGAAACCAAATCTTTGCTCAAACACTGTACAAAATTTTTTAGATATTCCAATAGATATTCTGGAACAGGAAAAATATAAACTTAGAACTATGTAGCAAAATGTTGTCTATTATTATTCCAAAGGGACTCAGTATTGAATTTTGCATAATATTTTCCAAAATCAAAATATAATCATTTTACCAATATTTGCATCTCGGGTTAAAGTTGAGCCTTTAACTTAGCGTGATATTTTTTGAAATCTGTTTGAAATGAAGCCAATCCTTCAAGTAGTTTTCACTATCATTTTTGTGTCTCTTGTGAATTACCGCTCTATCGTTTTTTTTTTTATATTTTTCCAAAAACTTTTCAAAAGTTTGGGTGAAATTTCAAATTGTTTTTAATTTTTAAAAGTGAGTCTGAATCTTTTTTTACATTTTATATTAAATTTAACAACCATTGAAGAAATCTCCAGTAGAAATATTTATTGTTATAAATGCCCATTTACTAGTGTCCAAGTTTATATGGGAGCTGCTAAAACTGGTCTTAACGTCTACCTGGCTATTCATTTATTCATTCATTTACTATTTTTATGTTTTGTGTTAAGGTATTGTGGTTTTAAAATTTTTAACTGTTTATTTATTTCTTTTGTTTGTTCTAGAACATGGGAAGAACGACTTCTACTTATCCAAGAAATTTTAGACGAGTGGCTTAAAGTTCAAGCAACTTGGTTGTATTTAGAGCCAATTTTTAGTTCTCCAGATATTATGGCTCAAATGCCTGAGGAAGGAAGGTATAGATTATTGAATATTTAATTATTAATTTTAATAATTTTAAATTTACTTGGAGTATTTCAAATTCTACTTCAATTTGAGTTGCTATCTAAAGATTTTCCTTTGATCAAAATAATATCTTGTAGGCTGTTTATAAATAATCTATATCAAATTTTTATAAAGGAAAAAAAATTGATATTATCAGAGTTTTGTAAAATATAGATAATATTTATTCATTTTATTAAAATAAAAATGCTTGATGATGAAACGTACACTATCCAATTCCTACTATTTCATATTCCAGAAATTTGATGACAACTTCTCCACAAAAAATTATTCAATAGTTAGCCTTTCGATAATCTTTTCAAAAAATTGAGATTTTCTGGAAGATTAGTATCAACAGAAAAGAAATTGTATTAAACAACACAATCAAACTTTTAACAATCTTTTGATATCACAAGTTATAAATATAATTATTTCGTCAAAATGATGAAAATTAGGTGTTTAATGTAAATTAAACAAAAATTGTTTTTGTTTATGTTTTTCGAACATGGTTTTCGTATTAATGAGGGGGAAGGAGAGAAGTATGTCAACCCTTGCAAAGACACAGAGATAGCCAAACAAATTCTAACTTACAGTGGAATAATAAATTGATTGAAACCTGTATAGAACCTTGAAAAAAAACGTGTCCTAATTTTGTGTGTCCTAACACATAACATACATAACCAGTGTTACCAAGCAAAAGAACCTTTTCCTCTTTTATGGGGAAAATAAAGACAAATTGGAACTGAGCTTGTTTAATCTTTTAAGAATTTTCATAGCAGTCACAGTCTAAAAGCTTATATTTTATTTTCTGACTATAGATAAGTTACATGCTTTTAAGAAAAAAATATGTTTTATGTATATTTGTTTTTGTATATTTGCTAAATAATTTTGCTAAATTCGCAAAAAAATATTTGGAAGATATCTAACGACTGCATTGTTGCTGATATATAGTCAAATATTTTTGTATGAATGACTTAAATACATATTTTCTTATAAAAGTGACCATAGAGGGATGATATTTTGCAATGAAAATAAAAAAGAAGTTTTATTTTCAGCTAAAATTCATCAATGTTGAAATACTTCCTATCTAAAACAGAGCATGAAATTGTGATTATGCTCTACATCTCTAAGGCATTCGGCAAAGTGTGGCATGCTGTATTTCTCCATAGGATGAAATCATGTGGTATCTCTGGTGAAGTTTTGAATAACTAAGTTTTTTTTTGTCAGGCAGAGAAATCAAGGTGGTCCTTGGTAACCATTCTTTGAGCTGTTACTCTATAAATTGTGGTATCCCGCAAGTTCTGTTCTGATTTTTATTAATGATTTGCTTGACATTCTTTGCAAGCTTGCAATATATGCTGTTAATAGTACTTTGTACTCATCTTTAGGGAAGACAAAAAATGCTTTTGATAAGGTTGAAATGGGAGCTGATTTGCAAGATGATCTTCACACTGTTGTTGAATGGGGTGAGAAATGGTTGGTGTCATTCAATTCCTTTTTTTCTGCGCTGGTGAATGATAGTGAACTCATTGGATCTATCCAAATTTGATTATTAGGCATAACGCTCACAAATAATTTATTTCGGAGTTCTTACAGTTGGAGAGAATACTTTAAACCCTTAAGGCTACCATTCAATGATGTATTGAATATTGCTGCCATTTTTGGGCCAAAGCCTCTGCTTTATGGCTACATCTTCTTGGTCGAATTCCGAAATGTAAACTCAACCTTGTGGTTCGTCATCTTTGTTAAAATCTTCAATCAATTTCCCATAGCAGAAATGTAGCATTATAGTCACTTTTTTATAAGACTTATAAAAATAAAAAAGTCTTAAGTGAAGGTGTTACTTCTTTCAAATCATCAGAACAATGTCCATGAAAATACTAAGTATTTTCAAGGACACCACAAGGTTTTAATTTGCTACTCATCCTTTGACGTTGCAGATCCCTAAATTTCACAAAAATTTTTCATTCAACTTCTTCCCATGAACTGCTTGTTTGTGGAACTCTCCACCTTTTGATTGCTTTTCTTTGGATTATGATCTCTAATCTTTTTAATGTCAACCAATATCTTTCTTAGTCTGTGTAAGATCTGCTTTATCTTTATCTCTTGTTTTAGTTTCCTGCCTAGTAGTGAATTTTAGTCTTGCAGAAAGAGATAGATAAAAGAAAAATTCAAAATGTAAAAAAGGGGATTTAACCTTCACTTAGAAAAGGGTTAAAAAATTGGTTCTGAAGATTTTTAAGTACTACATGTTTCTTTTTAAGTTTTTTAAGGTAATGCAGTTCTCAACCTCTTGTTTGCTATTTATAAATAGGATAACTTTTAGAGGTTTTCAGTCTAAAAATAATGTTTTTAGAGGTTTTTTGGTTTAACATGATTTGCGTCCATTTCCAGTTTTGGAGAACAAGCCTACATCTTTGCACAGAGATTTTTTATGTGATATATAGATATTTGAAATATCTTAGGTCTCTTTTGGGGCGTTGCTATCAGGTATAAATTTGTTGGCAATAGTTTGTGTTATTATACCAGTGTACAAGCATTAACATTTCTTGATTTTAGCTCATCGCTTATTGTCAATGATAGTAGCTTTATTTTCTTTATTTTCTTTAAGGCGATTTACAACTGTTGATAAAAACTGGAGAGATACTATGGAAACTGTGATAAAAGATCCATGTGTCATGGTTGTATCTGACATTGATAAGTTAGTAGATATGCTAAAAAATTCAAACGAATTGTTGGAATTAATATTGAAGGGCTTGAACGAGTATTTGGAGAAGAAAAGATTATTCTTTCCACGCTTTTTCTTTTTATCAAATGATGAACTGCTTGAAATACTATCAGAGACTAAGGATCCAACTCGGTAATCATGTGAAAATTATTTTCATTATTTAGTGTTTTGTATTTTTTGCTTGACTGCAGTCTCAAACTAGTAATTATAAATTTAAGATACAGAGATATGGTGTGCAAATAATTAGATATGGCATACAAAAGCATTTCAAATGGTGTGACACGTAAGCATATTATACTAATTTTTTATAGCCACAAAGAAATTTTAGTTTTCATATGTAGAATAGATTCGATACATCTGGTATTTTTTAGTATGCTAATGAAAACGGTTTATACCCCTATTTGCAACAGATGTCAAACATATAAAAATTTTTTAAAACATATCAATATAAATATTCTTTTGATAGTTTTATTGAGTTTGCAAATTAAATAACAATCACACTATTTAGGACCTTTATTTTTTTCTTTAAGTGTTCAACCTCATTTGAAGAAATGTTTTGAAGGTGTGGCATCACTAGAGTTCACAGAAGAGCTTGAAATTACTCACATGAAGAGTTCTGAGGGTGAAGTTGTACCTCTCAGGAATAGCATATCTACAGCAGAAGCACGTGGTCAAGTTGAAAAATGGTTGCTTCAACTACAGATTCTCATGTTTGAGAGCTTAAGAGAGGTTTAGAATTATAATGTTTGCATTTATCTAACTGATTTACTTTTATTTTGATTTTTAAATTATCATACTAATTTTTGAATATTTTGAATAGGAATATACAGTAATATACCTTTCAACCATTTTTGAACCTCTCTTGCACCATAATATGTAATAACTTCTCTATATATAGTTTTTAATACTATATATAGTAATTATGATATACGTAGTAACAACACTAGATGAATTAACTACACTATATGCAGTAATTGCACTATATTATATAATAACTGCACTATATGCAGTAATTGCACTATATTTACTAACTGCAATACATACAATAACTACACTGTTTGTAGTGATAATACTATAGGTAGTAACTGCACTATATGTAATGACTAATTTATATCTAGTAACTACACTGTTGGCAATATCTGCTATATATGTAGTATGTAGTAATTATACGATAAGTAGTAACTGAAATATTTTCAATGACTGCACTATATGTAATAACTGCACTATAATTAACTTCTTTATTGATGATTTAATTTCAGATTTAGCTCAATAGTCTAAATATTTGCTGATAGTGCAATATTTTCTGGATTGAACTCTCTTCCTGGTAAATGCTGCTGCTATAATAGTTATTTCAGCAAGGCTGTGAGTGGGAGTCATTGTATTATGCGCAACATAGCTTTATAGGTTTTCTGGTTGTGCCCATATTTTGTAGGCACAAAGAGAGGCCCTTATTTGAACCACTGGTTTGTAAAGATTTTATCAGCTTTCATGCTAGAATATATTGATAGATATTCTGAATTGTCATACTCATAAAAGTGTTTATCTTGAAAAAAAAGATTTCAAACATTTAATGGCCAATTATTGGAAACGGTTCCCTTGAAATTAATTCTCTATGGCTAATAAAGTAAGGTCAAAGGTTCTTATAAAACCATTTATTTGTTCATTCATGACATTTATGACTGAAAATGTTAGAAATTCAATTTTTTTTCTTTTTATTTTTGTTCTTTGTGAACTCTTTTAAAGTCTCAAGCAAATTCAAATAATAGAATATTTTCAATATGACTTTAGTATCTTATAAAAGAAGCTATATCATGATAATAAAATAATTCTATTTTTATTTTTTTCCAGATAAAATTTAACAGTTATTATGAATTTAATTGCTTTGAAATAGGACAATAAAACACATGTTTTTTATTCATATTTCAGATTGGTTAAACTTTTTATATCATTATTCTCATAATACTTTTTATTAGATCTTAGGCATGTTACAAGGTTGATCAGGAGGTTTAGCATGAGATGTTAGAACAAGGTCTATAGGCGTATGCTGAGGCCAGGAATTTAGATGGAGAGAAAAATCTGTCATCTGCAGGTAAGACCATGTAGTATAAGTTATTTCGGGTAGAAAATGACAAAAGTATTGAAGGAGGAGGGGTACTTTAGCTGAAAAGAGAATTGATAAAGTTTTGGATGTGGACAGAGCAAGTGATTGAATATGATGATAGACAAAAAGATAGATTTTTTTGATAGCTTAGTTAACAATGAATGCAATTAAGTTAAGACAAACTGAACGTAGTTATTTTTGTAGTCTTTAACAGCCGTGTTGGTGGAAGTGATATAAATGTGAGAATCCAGGCGCATTATGGTTATTCTGATTGAAATTAAGAGGGGCTTAGGGGTGGGGGTGGTTTTGAAAGGATTCTTTTTTGCACAGCTTTAAATGTGTATCACATATTTCAGGAAAAAAGACAGTCATTTATTCATATTTGAGTCTTTTTTAGCCAATAATCAGGTTAATTATTTTTTATTGCGTTGAGATCAACAAAATCATTATGATTAAGAAGTAAAAAGTATTAAGAAAAAGTTTTTGTTTAAGAGAAAGGTTCGACAATTAGATGCTTTTACTGTCGCAAGAAATTTTTATTCATATGCAAATTAGTTAGAGAAACTTGTTGTAAGTCTCCGATTTTTGTGAAAGATTAGTTAAAAGTTTTGAAAATATCTTAACAGGTTGA
The DNA here is from genome assembly GCA_035046665.1 of Euphysa ruthae. Lineage (NCBI taxonomy): Eukaryota > Metazoa > Cnidaria > Hydrozoa > Anthoathecata > Corymorphidae > Euphysa > Euphysa ruthae. Next base: position 19,653 of record JAUZNK010057280.1, read on the forward strand.
CATAGATAAAATACAATTTGATTTCATACCAGGTTGTAGAACTACAGATCTTTTTCTTTTTATAGCAGTTACAGGAGAAGTAAGAAGAAAATCTCATGTTTTGTATTTGTAGACCTTGAGAAAGCATTTGATAAAGTATGTAAAGATGTAGTATGGTGGGCTATGATAAAGATTGATGTTGAAGGGCGGCTAATTGGTGTAGTTATAGCCGTGTATGTGAGTTCTAAAAGCCAAGTTAGGATTAAGAATGAAGATTAAGATTAAGACTTCTTGTTCAGGTTGGAGTGCTTTGGATTTCAGTGTTAAGTCTTACTATTTATCATCATTTAGGAGTTTTGTCAAGAGAGATTAGGCTATTCAGATCAGGTTTCCGAAAAGAGTTATTCTAAGTAGATGGTTTGGCATAGCTAGTTAGACACTTGCAGGATTAGCTGTCAAGCTAGACGCATAGAAATCTTCTTTGAAGTCAAAAAGTTTACAAGTAAATAGGTAGTAGTTTTTTGTATTATCAGTGTTTCAAGGATTAGGTGCATCAGCCATATAGTAATTTTAGAGGAAGATTAAAACCAGATGAAGATTTAAAATGTAGCATTTGCTTAGAAAAGGAGATTCAATTAGCAGAAGTAAAAGTGATAGCAGTATGTTGCAAAGACCAGACGCTTTAAAGTTTTCACCAAGATAATGTAGTAGGAGCCAATGAGGTGCAGAAAATAGTATTGCTGCTAGAATATGGAGCAGATGTAACAAATTTAAAAAGCTTTACCTTTTTAGCCAATCAGTAAGGATATGCTTTTAGCTTTAAATGGTAATTGTTATCAAGCATGTGTACAAAGTTTTATGCTTTATGATAGTGAGATTTGGCCAATAAAGGAAAATTGTTGAAATAGATTAGAAAGAAATAATCATAGAATGATAAGATAGTTGTATTGATTTAGTTTAAACAACCTGTGTCTAGTAGTGCTTAAGGGACAAGCTGGGAGTGTGTAATTCAAGTGAACTTATTCAGCATAATTTGGCTTCAAAAGTATGCTCATTTAGAAAGTATGGACTTGTAATAATGAAATAGAAATTCTGTTAATGGAGTACATAGGAAGGCCTTAAGTGAAGTAGTTAGAAATTCCCTTAAAGAGAAGAATATGAAAAATAAACTAGTCAAAGATTGAATAGCTTAAAAATAAATCTTAAATACGTCTTTCAACCCATTCAAGCATGAAATGTGGATGGTGAATTGAAATGATGATGATAATGATCTTACTTAGAAATTTATTTTTTATTTCCAGAGAGCGAATTAACTTTTTGAAAACGATTAGTACTATATAATTTCTTTCATCCTTTTCCCTTCCCTTTCCCCTTTCTCTCCTTCCCTCCTTCTATTTGCAAGCAACATGTGCAAATGCTACCACTTTTTTTTTTTAATTATGCAGGGCTGTAAATAAGCGTCGGTTAAAGGTCCGATAGAATTAGTAGTTTGTCCATTTCAAATCATTCTCTCTCAGATATCGTGCCCGGGAGAAGATAAAGAAAGACGAGAAAATTCATTTAAAACATGATAAAACTGACAAATAAATAAAAGATAGAAATTTAACTCTTCCGACATTTTAATCAAGAATCATCTATTTCCGGATATATCCAGATATTTCAAAATCCATTAAACCTTTCCAGAAAAAATCCTGATAATTTCCTAATATTATTTAATAATAAATTATTAATAATATTATATAATAATAATAGTATATAATAATATTATATAATATTATCTAGCAAACGACTTAGTTAAAAAATTAAAAATATCTTATTTAGAATGATAAGTTTGAGAGATCAACTTTTTTTTTTGAATTTTTATTTTTAACTGCTATGTAAAATTTTCAATTACTTTAAATAGCGGTGTTAAGCTGCAGATTACTTATATTTGTGGTTTAAATTTTGTTGTAACCTTGCTTTATAAAATAACTTGAACATATTTCAATAACAACAGATGAACCAGGAACTAGTCAAGAATAAAATTTCACCTATTTATTGTCACAGCTTGTATATATAATAGCAAAATGTTTTTATTAAATCGTGTCGTATTTTTTAAAATTACATTGAAAATGTGCCCAGGATGATCCTTGTTTAATGAAATAACAAAAAAGTTTTAACTAAAAAATAAATTTGACATAATAGACATAATTTATTATATTCTAACAAAACTGCTAACTGATAATTCACAAAAATCACTTTTTTTATATATTATATATATATATTTTTATATATTTTATATATATATGTTTATTATAAAAAAGTTTTTATAATCCTGCATATTTTGTTGTTTACTGGACTGTAGGGGTAAGATAAAAGTGTGTTTATTTTGTTTAAAGAATAACTGAAAATCAATACAATGCTTTTCTTTAGTAAAAAATAATTGAAATTAATTATAACTTTATATATGCCCCTCCCCCTATTTCTATTCGCGTCATAAACGTTACAAGCAGATTTACCAAAAAAGATCAACTCTCATAACCACTTGTATATAAAGTAAGGGGTAATAAATCTGATAAAATAATCACATTTAATCACATTAAATAACTATGATAACACCCTAACAGCTTTTTGTTGGAAATATAGAAAAAGGCAGAAAATTAATCTAACTTTATAACTATATTCAATTTGTATTCAAAGTTACAACAACAGACAGTTAAATCAAAAGTATTAAAAATCTGCAGAATTTCAGTTACGTGATATTATATTTAAAGCTACATTTAATATTGTTTTTTAACTCCAACGGGGGAGTTTCTTTTACCGTATTCCGTAATGTGGAACTGTTCAAAATATATATTGATAAAAATACATATTGACAAATGGCAATACTTCCAGGGATGGATTTGCTAATTTATGAAAAGTTAATACATTTGATTCGCAAACATCTCAAAACGCGAATCACTTAATTCGGCTCCTGATTTCATTATATATTATAATTTATTTATTTATAAAATAATAAAAATTTCAATATAATAAAAATTTTTTTGCTAATCTTTAAAATTACTGCAAATTTCACTGAATTTTTTTCTGTTGATGGAAACTTATATAGATTATATAGAAATATAGATTGCTAGTTTTACCGCATATGATGTAGCTATTATGGTGTATAATGCAGTTTCTAGACATCATAAAATCTCAACACCTGCCAATTGTTCTGTTGATTCATGCACAACTGTCTGTCCTTAACTTTGTAAGATAAAGAAAAAAAGTTATGGGTATGATTTGAAAAAAAAATGCTTATTTCTAAGCACTGGTCCCAAAATGTTAAAATTTTTGTTTAATTTTATATTACAATTTAACTATTTATTTGATAATTAGCCTTTAAAATAAGTTATTTATCGATACAAATACAAATACAGATGTTATTTATAATTTATCAATGAAGATAGAGTATTTTGACCTGAGAGTTTCTTATTTGCTTTAGCTTCCAGAGTGTAATAATATCCATTGTAATAGCTTATTTCTAGCTAATCATTACTTTATGAAAATAATTACTGGAGGCTTGATCAAATTAAAACAATAAAAATGCAAAAATTTAACTTTTGGTTAAATTGTGATTTTCTAATAAATTTTATTACGCTTTAATTCATTAATTAATTAGTTAATTTTAATTAGGTTGTAATTCAAGCTATGTCTTGTTATCCTGATGTAATTCGTACTACATGGGTGAGAGAGTGGCCAGGTCAAGCTGTATTGGCTGTCACACAATTTTATTGGACATCTTATATGCACAAGTCAATCAAAGGAGGGCAGCAGGTAGTAGACGAAAGTTTTAGCCTTTTTTACTTCTCTTTTTTAATTAAGAAAAGCAGATTTTAACTTACTCTATAGCAAGAAGTAGCAAGAAATTGTTACAGCGCTTGTAATATTGGTATTATGATGCATTATTATCATAACAAGGACCACTGAAATTTTATAAACTCCTTTATAAAGAGCACCTTACATTTCTAACTTTTATAAGTAAGATTTTAGAATGTAAAACTGTGTCGGTGTTGTGCAATATAGTATAAGGTAAAAATTTTGCTTTTAAACTGCAAAATTGATCAAAGTGACTGAATTCGCAAAGATAAAATATGTATAGAAAAGTTATGATCCATATTACACCTCTCGCAAAGACTATTTAAAGAAAAAATTTTCTTTATTATTATTTTGGCCATCTCTGATACATTATATGCCGTTGCACAAAATTTCATGGCTGTATCAAATGAGATGTCAGTTTATTGAATGTGAAAAGGTTTGATACTGTGAACATCATAGCAGTTTATATTCAAAAGCGGACTACAAAAAATATGAATTCAAACACTGCCTTTGCTTTTTGACTTGGTTAATGATTGATAGAATTTGAAAATTATGTTGATATAGCTACACGAAAAGATACTTGGTATCATATTTTGGTTAACTTGAAGGTGAATTTATAAAATCGTGTACTAGCAAGGATATATTTTATACTAGGAATGCTTCCATGATATTGTTTTCATAGCCATTATAAGCTGAAATCAGGGTCAGAATTCTTCTTCTCTTCCTTTGGTAAAATTGTTGGCCACTTTTTTTGCATCTATTTTCTAAAATTCTTGTTGTGATTTACTGTAAAGTTTTATCATTAGGCAATAAAATTCCCACTGTTCACCATGCACAATCCATGCAAAACTTACTAAATTCTGAGTTGCAACTAGTAACATCCCTTTCAAGGTTATTCAGTGTTCTAGTATGATAGCAAAATTTTTTAAAGTTTCCCCTCAAGCAACTCTCTTAACAGTACCATTAGTAAAACAATTTTTTTTGTAAGCGCATCCCGGTAACTAGCTCTCCCCTGATAAACGCTCACTTGGGTGCTTTTATTTGGAAACACGAGTAAGTATATGGCAATGAATAGAACTAAGAATAAGCAAAACATTAAATTAAAAATGGCAGATTTAAAAAAATTCTCTCATCAAATTCTAAGAAAAAGTCAAAATAAAGTTCCAGCTATTTTTAATAAGCATATCAGTGTATAAAACTGGCACGTAGCCTAGCTTTATCAAGGTTTTACAGGGAATACAAGGTGCCATTGGCTGAAAAAATTTTTTTTTTTTTTTTTTCGTACCGGTACGTTATTGGTTTTTTTTAGAAAAGTTCTATGCTTATGTCAAAAAATCTAAATTTATTTGGTGAATCTTTTAAGAAAAGTTTTATGGAGCTTAAACTGCTATAGAAGACATTGTTTTACCCTTAGCAACCTTGTTTTTTTTTTGACACAACTAAACTCTTTAGGTGAATTCTCAAAATTTTATTTACAAATATTTTTAGAATTTTAAGATGGTTGAAAATGTTTTTAAGATATCTAATTTTAAAATTTTACAAAAATATCTTAATTTACGTTTCTCAGGCAAATCTACACCTCGTCAATAACAATATTTTATATTCTTATTTCATATAGCCTCTAATTGTCGCACTTTATCTTGATCATTGTTGTATTATTATATCGGACTCCTTGCATAACAGAGTCATAGAGGACAATTTTTATTTCACTTGGCAATCTGTCAAAAATTCTCTTTCCCATGACCCATGCTCTGTTGTATCAACTTTGGTAGAAAAATAGAGTTTTTGAAATATCATTTCATTATTTTGAAAGGACCATAGAGGGCATATGGCCACCTGTAAAATAATGTGATTTTAGGCCCATAGGTATGTTGGGCATCCTCAATAATTTTTGGGCGAGGATGCCCAGAATTCTGCATTTCTTGATTTTTCAATTATGCTAAAATATATTTAGTTTTAGGAAATGTTTTGAATATTTCTTCTGGTATTTTTGATATAAGGCTTTAGAGCTAAAGATTTGATTAGTTTTTCTTTTATTTTGCAAATGTTCATAAGGCACTAGCACAGATTTGTTCTATCTTTCCTTGTTTAATATTTTAGAAACTTGAGGAATATTTGAAGTTAAACAACGAACAAATCGATGAGATTGTTGCATTGGTTCGTGGTCATTTATCGAAACAAAATCGTGCTACACTTGGTGCACTTGTGGTATTGGATGTGCATGCACGTGATGTTATTGTGGAACTTGCAAAAGAAGGTAATTGCTTTAATCTTATAAATAGACTTATTTGATAATCATTTTTCATATATACAGTTTCTTTGTATTATTATTTTTAATTTTCAAAAGCATAAAGATAAAAGATAAAAGAATATCAAAAAATACTCTTCATTTGGTTCATATTTCTTTCTTGTTATCCTTAAACTTTTTTTTTTTTAGATTTAACTCCTAACAGGGTTTAATAAACTCTTTTTCTACTACTGTTAGAGTTTGCCCACTGATTTTGATACAAGAACAATCTTATGGCAAAAAAAAATAGTTTTTTGGATAATAAACTCTTTTAATATGTTGACTAATTTTTAGCTATTCTTGGCTTAAGAGAAAACCTAAATAGCTTTCAAGGTTTTTGTTTCTGAACTTCAGTTTTGGCATTTTCAGATCCCTCAGTTGTGTTAAAGCAAATCTAGAATATTAATTTGATGATATAGAGAGACCATTCCTCAAATAGATTTCCTAGATTAGCCCCCTAACTAATTCTCAATGTGGACTGCATTTATGGTAATTTAATTTGCTGTAACTTTTCTATTATTTGCTATGCTCTTAAATGTTCTTTCAAATGCTCACATCACAATAAACTACACTCTGCACATATTCTAAATTTCATTTTTTTTTTGAAATTTTAGGTGTCAGAGATGAAAATGATTTTAGTTGGCTTGCACAGCTTAGGTATTATTGGGAGGTAAGTTAGGAATAATCTATACTGACAATAAAACTAGCAGCTAATTTTACTTTGATTTTTGATTTTGCATTCTTTTTACTTTTCTCACTTTTTTTGGAAATTTTGTGGATCCCAGTTTATAACTCCAAAAGAGATCCCATAAATTTACCTTCCTGTTCATTTGTTTTTTTGACTAGTACCTTTTAACAAAATCTGTTTATTAATTTGATGTGAAATTTCGCAAAGTCATATGTGCCCCATTACAAGAAGTGATGGTTTAAGATATTGCTTTTAGTTACCGGATCCAAATATAGTTAATTTAAGCCTTAAAATAACAACTTTGAAATTTTCTTGAAAATCATCCTATTTTCTTTTTCTTTTTAAATATTCAAGAAGTTTGCATTTATAGAAGATCTCTGTTTAACCCATTTTAATTGTTTAATTGAGTATGTCCAATTGCTGGATGACGTTGCCGAAAATGCTTCGCACAACCTTTTGTCATTCCTCATGCGCCAATAAAGGAACTCGGTCTACTGCAGTGAAAAAACCATTGAACAGAAAACGTGGTTGATAATGATCGCATCAAAATTAGGGCCATTCCCTCGACCACAAGAAAATATGCGGAGAGCCATAGTCAATTTGTTCCACCAACAGCGTCTGTCAAAAACGGCCAACGTCAGTGCTACACACTGTGTGAAAAAGTTGATGTGGTGCCAGCCATACTGCGTTCAGCTCAATCTCTTTCGTGAGCATTTCCTAGTGGTAGCATTCATTCAAGCTTTGCAAAGTACAACATCAGATGACATTTGGGCGTCTTCCATGAACGTCCTAAGTGAAAAGGTCCAGGCTAGCCTACTTTGGCATCACTAACACAATCAACCTGAACTACTGACAAAGATATGTTTTGACCTGAACGGCAACATCGCCCACCATTACATAAAACAGGGTCAGCTAGTGGCCATACCTGGAAGTCTTGAAAGGTTAATGCATACAAAGAAATGATTATCCAAGTGCCTCTACAGATAGTCGAGAGAGGGCTCCCACTCAAGTGGAAGTATGCAGGTTGGGGGACCGTGCATCGTATCTAGAGAAAAACAATCATGCTTCTGGGCTGATTGATCTTTGTAGACCATAGCCTCAGTGGTTGGATAAGCAGTGCTGTCTAAATGGCAGTCTTGTGTGTGAGGTTGAGGTTGATGGGTCAGTTTGTGAGGGTCTTATCTCCAAACGACATCCAGTGTCCTATTGTTCCTTTGGCTCTGCAAGCAACCCCAAACATTGCCCTGATCAAGGCAAGGTTATAGCACTATTTGATCAACATAAAAAAATACAAATTAGATTAAGACAAACTCACTGTCGACCACATCCTGGACATGATCAACACTGCAAACAAAAAGTGTGTAAAGTGCAGCACCAAACTCTTCCTACAGGGCTACACCAAATGTCATGGGTAGTTCTTTAGTATCGACTGGAAAGACGACCGTTAAAGGCAATATAAACGGAACATCAAAATCACAAGCTTATCAGGTAACACAAGCATGATGATCAGTTTGATGACTTTCTAGACTACGGATGTTAATTCTGATGAGCCACAGGTAGCAGCTGTGACCTTGTGAACCAGTGCTTTAAGAATGCAGTGTAGCAGAGGACAGGTTGCCCAGGTTCCAAATGTTGACGATCAACGTCCTTTTGATCTTCTTCGTTGGTAGCAACATAGACCATCGTATCGATAGGCAACAGCGTCTCATCTCAGCTTTTAATGGGACCTTGACCATTTTGATCGCTTCAGCCAGTCTGAGACCAGGGATTCATATTGTTGTATTGTTCATATCTTCTACTAAAGTAGGAAGAAGTGCTACTCATTCACAGTTGTCACGGCCACTGTCTAGTTCTTGCTGTGCCTGCGCCCTGAACATTTGCTCAGCCAGACGACAATTAAAGAACTTGGCGAAAGCCTACAATATATGATGGCCAGGATGTGCTTGACGAACTCATACCCCATGCTTAGACATAACCTTAGTCACTAGCCCCTTTAATTCATGCCTGCTGTCAATCATCAACATGCTTGGCCATACAAGCAGTCTGTTCTTGTATATGCTAGTAAATGACACAGCAATATCTTCTACTGACTTTTAGGTCAATGGTATGGCAACTTTGTAGCAAGAGGCCACATCTACCAGTGTCAAAGTATACTTGTATATCTTACGACCAAGTTTGACATGTGGGAGGAAGAGAAGATCGGCTTGATGCAGTTTGTTGGGTCGATTCTCTGTAAAATGGGCAAAGATCTCCTTAGGAGGCCGTATCTTCATATACCTCCCGACCTTTTGGTTAGATAACCATATCTGGTCTCTCTCCTTTGAGGCAGCACCTTTTAGTAGTCTCAAATGGAGAGCAGTAATGCCCTGAAACCCTTCAGGGTCATAGCAAGCTTTGTTGAGAACAATATCAAGCTCTTTAGACGTCAGACGTTTGGTTTTGTGTTTCTTTTCCATCATCGTTGAATGCAATAACGAAGCCATGTATTTGAGTAACCTGATCATTCTTGAATATGATATATTGAACAAATCGCAAGCATGAATATATATATATATATATGAGATTGACAGCATTGAAAGCCTTGTGAACAAATATGTTTGGGTCGTCAGCTTTATCGATGGTGTTTATGTCAGAGCTACTGTGATAGGTGTCATTGGAATGAGCCTTAAAGCGACTGTGATTGCAGCATCAGTCGTTGCAATCATCATGGGCTTTGCTGCCAGTTGCGGTCTCAACTTACCTCTATTCGACTAAGAATAAAAGCTCAAAAAAATTCAAAAACTATCTGGCAGAGAGCAAGCTCAATTTAATTGCAGACCTGGTCGGCAAGGCGCTTGAAGATGGCGTAATAAGTCAAGGTGAGTTTCATTCGGTTTTAGAAGAAGTACGAATTTACCACCCTATGAAAAAGGAAGTACGGGCGAGGATGCATAAAAAAAGTATAGAGCTCGACGAGACCACAAAAAAGGAATTGGTTGAGAAAGGGCGCAAAAAAGTCTGCCATTCCTTCATAAAAAGACATGGGGCTGGAAGCTCACTTTAAAGATCATGTGCTTCAACTTGCAACCAGCATATATGAGCCCAACAACCAGTGCACTAAGTTGGGTTTGCACTGAGTATTAAGTATTTTTTCACATGGTTAGGAGATATGAAAATTATATTTTCATAAAAAAATTCAAAACAAAAATAATTCTTTCTTCTTCCTATAATTATTCGAAAGAGAAACCCCTTGAGATTTTTGATGTTTTTGCCCTGATAATTTACCAACAGACACATTAACCAATAGACACATTAACCAACAGGTAAATACCAACAGGCACAGTGTGATGCAAACCGGGGTGAGGTGGCCCTGACCAGTTTCCAGTCTATGCTCGCCCCAATAAACTTTTCACACCTTCCAACAGAAAGTTCAACTTCCTGTGAACGATAGTAATTTTAATCGATTTCTTATTTAAATATCACGTTATCAGCTGTGTTTAATACTTGTGGCACACAAAATTGATTGAGTTTGATTTTTGATTATCAATTAAGAATATTTTTTTTGAACGATTATGATAGCTCATCAAGTGTTTTTTATTTTTTTAAATACGTAGTTGTAATATGAAATAAATAAAAAAGAGTTTGATAGTGAGGAGATTATTATACAGACTATACAGCATGTACGTGGCAATGATATTATTGTGATCAAATTCTTATATCTAAGACGTGGTAAATTTTTACGGTGTGCAAAATTTGAGTTCGATTTTCGATTATGGAGTTTTTTTGAAACCTTGTGGTACATCAAGTTTTTTTTAAATAGGGAGTTATAATTTGAAATAAATAAAAAAAAATTTTGATAGTGGAGAGATTCAAACTCAACGCTATAGACCACTGAGCCATGCTAACATTTAAGACTTAATACTTTTAAAACTTTTTTTTTTAATGAAACCAACCAGGGCCTTGGAGCTGCTGATAGTAGGGAGAGTTTAGATTTACAATTACCAATTATATATCTCAGTAATAAAAATTCTACGAAGATTGATGTTTGCCAAAAGTATTTCTCCGTAATAAAAATTTGTGTTTCCTTGCTATATAAGTTATCATTTTGTGGTTCATTCGCACACAAGTGGAAGACGCCACGAGATCTTTAAGCTCTTCCACTTCGGGGTTAAAACCACACTAGTTCCTAGGAGACACAAAGAGGTCCATTGGTCCTCTCACTCAAAAGTATAAAAACCCTTGGTCTGCCCCCTCATTCGATACAATTGAAGGATTTTTTATAAAAATCTATCATATCATATCATTCGGCAGATAAACTCTCTTGTTTTGATAGCCACATAGGCTTCTATTTCATCAGTGTTTTATTTTTTTATTTTTTTTTATGAATAGACTTAACTGCAGCTGTGAACATTTTTATGATCAGATTGTTGAGTTTTGTTGAATTTAGATTCCACTCTTGTATAGGCCCATCCAAAAAATAGCCTTGAGATAATTCTGTGCTTATGTCAAATTTAGCGATGTTCTATGAAATTTTTTTTTAGGAAGAAAACATGATGACAAGAATGATTAGTGCACACTTACCATATGGTTATGAATACCTCGGTAATTCTGGTAGACTTGTTATTACCCCTCTTACTGATCGTTGTTACAGGTAAAAGAATTTTTTTATGGTTATGGATGAATTTTTTTCAACCATGTTTGGGTCGTCTTTCAGGTATAATTTTAAGACAGGGTTGGAAAATTGCACCCCTAATCTAAAAATTAAACTTTGTACAAGTTCACTTTAAAATTCAAAAAATTTATGATGACATCATAAAGCACTTTAAAGGAATGAAATTTCTATACTTTTGTTTTAATGAAAATCTCAATATTTTTTGACAGCATGGATGTTTTTTTATGGCATTGGATGAAAGGTATTTATATGCTGAATAATTTTCATGAAATCAATTACTCCAGGCATACTGTTAAAAAGAAATTGACTGATATTTTAAATATTAATACTGAACTAATTAACAGGAACAGGTCCCAGGAAAGTGTCTCAACTTTTTTTAATAAAATAAAATTCTTTTATCCAGTTGGTTTTTGCAGCGTTTCTTTTATATATTAAATCTTTATATTTAATGAAAACCTCAAAAAAATTGAAATTCGTCAGGATAAATCAAGAAGTCATCTTCTTGCCATGAGATTATCTTGTTCAAAAAAAAAAAAAAAAATGGTTTTTAAAATTTAGTATTGTTTGAAAAAGTATAAAGGTTGCATTTATATATTTTTTATATAAATTAATTTATTAAAGCATGTAAATGATTTTGTTTCAATTGTTTACCGTTTTATAGCGTATGGATTTAGAGTTTCTTATTTTTTTATGTTGCGGAAAATTTAGAAGTAATAAGACTGAAAAGTATTTAATAACAATATTACCATAAAATTTTTCGCGAGTTTCATATACACGATTTTAAGAATGGTTTTTGATATACTTTAATTGGCTGTTAAAATGTTTCATCAAAATTTGATATTTTTTATAGACAAGTCAATAATTTGCTTGGATTTTCATATTCACAAGATAAAAATTATTAGGACCATTATGTTTTCTGTCATTTTTTCTTAAACTTTATGCATTTGTTTTCAGGTTGCTCTTAGATAAATTTCCAAAATCATTTTGCGGGGGTTGGAAAGATTTTTGGAATAATTTATGGGTTTTTCACTTATTAGGTATTCGAGAGTAATTTGAAATTTTTTTTTTTTGCGATATAGTTTTTAAACATCTGACTAATGTTTACATTTAGTTTTTTCACAAAATTTTAATTAAAAGTAGGTTTTAAAGACTTTTATGGTTGAAAAATCTTTGACTGAAACTTTGTTTTATAATGCTAAATTTTAAAATATATTACTTGACTTAATTCATAAATTGAATACTGTTTTTGTTGTATACCTATTTTTGTTGTTCAATGAGTTAGGGGGCATTTGCTAAAGCTGAAATCTAGTTACATAAAACCTATATATAGATTTTTTTTATATGTATATATAATTTGTTTACTTTTGATTTTTCATATATAATCGCACCAGAGACGATTAGTTAGTTATAAAGAATATAATTAATTTCGTTTGAAACTTTGTGTATGATATTTGTGCGAATTTGTTTTTTTTCTAGTGTAATTCCATAAAGAAATTCCAAAATGCTCAAAATTTTGGGTGTTTGTCAAAGGAGGGAAGCTGTGAATAATATAACATTTTGCTACTTCAGTAAAAATAATAGTAAGATAACACCACAAATATTGGCTGTCCTCAAGTGATACCCCATAACTCTTGTTCTAGGGGAATTATGATGTTATAATTTTCATTATAGCACAATTTTCATGCATATAAAAGTGATAAAAAGAAAAGAAGGCATACCCCTCCTGTCCCTCTTTATCCGGGATAAAATTAATTCTTTTTTTCACCACACTTATGTCGAAAGTAATTTGATTAGTACTGTTTGTTAGCTCATTCAATGAAACTACTTAATGTGGAAACAAAATGATTTAAAAGAGAGATCAAAATAGAGTGAGATATTTATTTCACTTAAGAGGTATTCAAAAAAGATGTTGTAAACTCATATCTTTTAATTTAATCCTCATGTATTGATCAACAAATAATAATTCAGCATTCAGCTAAATTCATTGCTGCGTTGTTTTAAGAACCTGTGGTTAAAGTTTAGAATAAGCGTTGTTAAGAATAAAGAGTTTTCACTAATAATTAAAAAATCTTGGAGAACGTTTTTTTTTTCTGCAATTGAAAGCAAGAAACAGCTGAAATGTATGATATTGAAGAAGTATAAAAAGAAGAGATGGTTTTAAATCAATAATGAAATTATTGAGATAAACAAATAGAAAATTTTTCTCACAAAAGTGTTGCAATAAAGATAACACCCTCTAAATTTCTAAATAATTTTCATGATTATAATCAAGCAATCTTGCTGCAATAGATTGCTGAGCACATGCAATACTATCATACTTAAAACAATTCTTAGGAATACTGGGATGATCATATATGAGACAATTTCCATATCTTGCTTATATTTTTGACAATGTCCAATGCTTTATCATTACTATATTTGCTGTTAAGGGATAGTCATTGATAAAAATCCCAATTGAGATTTCACCAAAAATATTTTTGTCCTGTTCAAATTTTTTTAGCTCAAGTTAAGGGTCAGATGTATTTCCATTATTGTCCACATTTGCTCCAAAATGTTTATCCTCTAATACAACAGCAATCTTCTGACTTAGGGGAGCCATTCTTCTGTTGACTCTGCTGAATGCACTACATTCTGGTGCATTTGTTATCAGCGTCAATTTGTAAGGATGAAAATAATCGAATGCAGATACAGCTGTCTTTTTATACCTTGGATTTTTATCAGGCCCTCTATAGAGACTGACCATTGTTAACAATTTTGGTTTTTTTTCTTGTATTCGCTTCATGTCTGCAAGTTGGTGATATGCAGTAGAGCCAGGATGTTTTGCCTTTTGAATGCCAATTATAACTTTTGACTTGAATATTTAACAGTATTTGTAGAGAAATTTTTTGCTTAAACTCGCATTTTACCAATTATCTATGCTACAAACTTGTGTTGCTTTGCAGTTTTGAAGTTTTGATCAGGTAATTCGACTTTACATTCATTATGCGTCACAAATGACATAAAAACATCTCCATTTTCAAATGTTGGAATGATTGAGCAGGCATACTGTGTGTCTGTGTGACTAATATTTAAAGAATTTTTTCAATAAAGAAGCTTCATGGCAGAGTTGTGTACATGTTTTTTCCTTTGTGTATCATAGGTATACTGCAGAACATCAGAGTTCAAAGCGATACTACAACAAGCTGTGGTAGGCTTGTTCTAAGTTTTAACTGCTCAAATTACTTCAGAGCGTCTTTGTTCATGTAGAGAAGAACCAGTTATTGCTTTTTTTGCAATTAGATATATTAGTTATGTGTTATCTTCCTTTGGTGGTTGGTGATTTTAGTGTTACATTTTCCCAGCTATCATCTGAGTAGTTTTTTCCAGAGACAAATTTTCTGCTTTCGATTATCACAGAATTTTTTTCTGTTGAAAACCACTTTCTAATTTTTTCTTCTTTACTTCTCTTGTTTTAAGTTAATCTTTTGTAGCTGCTGTCTGCGAAAATTTTATACTCAAATATCAGCTTCACTATGAGAATAAATCAATATATCTCCTTCTCATCCCATAGTTTTTCAAACCCATAAATGTTGACTTGCTCAATGCATCAAGTTTTTAGCTTAAGTAGTTTTTTATTGTTATATAATCATTGCTATTATATAGTCTGTCTTGCACTGCTCTTTTAGTTTACTTAAACGTCTTGAGTTATATTAGCCCCAGTATCGGTATAAGATAATTTCTATTGTTTCTCATCATTGAAAATTTCGAATAGATTTATTCTGCCTTTCTTCGAAAGTAAATAAAGTTGCCCACCTTGTCTTTCCATCCTCTCTGTGGTCTAACTGCTTATTTGTACTTAGTCTATGTGTTTCTCTTAGAATCTTTTTGCTTCTTGAGAACACTTTTGTCCACAATTGGTTTTTTTATTTGTAAAGGTAATGGATGCTGATTAAGCGTACTTCCTGAAATTATTTCCAATGGTTGCATCATGTTTTACATAAGAAGGTTTTTTGCTTAGATGGTTCAGCTAATAATTCAACAGGTTATAACTTACAGTGTATCATTTTACTGTACATAATGTTGTATTCATTTATGGGAACAAGAGATTAAAATATTCACTACCTAAACCATTTTGTATAGTCCAGTGTCAAACTCTTTGCACGATAGAAGTGAATTTTCAAATGATTTCTATACTTGGCTTTAAATGTATGTCCAGTAGCTTATAGCTTCGTCTCCAACAAATTGAAGATGGTAGTATACACTGCTGCTTCATTCCGTTTTACAAAAGATAGTTTTTGACTGCTGTAGACTACAGCAATTGAAAGTTTTTGTGGATTATTAACTAAGGTGTACCTCTTGATAAAGTGAATCTTATAAACGCTCACATACCTCTACTTGATGCATAAGTTAGTAACAGCATTTTTTTTATCTAATTTTTTCAATATTTAGATTCTGAGCTAGTGTAATACTAACTACCCTGTCCTCAATCCATGGCTTCCATATATTTTCATTCCCTTTAATTCAACATAAAGCTACTTTGGAATCACTCCAATAGAATGTTTTATGGATGGATACTCATCTTTCATAGATACCTACTCTACTAACTTACTCAAAAAAACGCAACCTAATAACTTCAAATGTAGGATTATTAACACCTTTAATGGTGCATCTTGCTTGCTTACCTATTCACTTACTTCCTTGTCTGCTTACCTATTAAACTAATCATTTATTTGTGTGCTTACTTTGTATTGTTGTTGCTTATTTTGAAAATCCAATTTTAGGACTCTTTTTGGTGCTTTGCAATTACATTTGGGTGGTGCTCCAGAAGGTCCTGCTGGAACAGGGAAGACTGAGACAACAAAAGATTTAGCTAAAGCTGTTGCAAAACAATGTGTTGTATTTAATTGTTCTGATGGACTTGACTTTATTGCACTTGGAAAATTCTTCAAGGTATTACATTTTTAGGTGTGTTCCAAGATGAGAAATTAAAGAGTAACATAATTTACTAAATTAGGTGTGTGCTATTGTTTCAATTTATCTTATCAAGCATATATTCCTAGTGATTTATGTGCAATTCTACAAAATTATTAAAATAATAACCATTCTAAGATGTAAGAATTGGGCATACTTTTGTGATGAAATATACAGACATTCATGTTTTGATCAAGTTTTTCCAATTATACCTTGTTTATTTTTTAATGAAAAAAATGCACAAACAATATGCAAACTTGTATATTTTTTATTGGACTTGGAATTAATATTAGAATACCTTAGTCCTTTCAAATTTCGTCTGCTTTCATTTTTCATTCTCTTTTTATTTTCGTTCCTATAATTCTCACCCCCTTATACCAATGGTTTTGGTCCTTCTAATTTCCCCTGTTTCAAAAATATTTAGCACCTTATTACTTTTCGATGTAATTTTGGTCATTTCCTTTATTTTTTATTATTCATTCGCTAATTGAATCCAAAAAAAGACAACTATATTTTTTCAAAAAAATTTCAAAAGAAGACAAGATAGTAACAGTTTTTTATGAATCAAATGAGTCTAAAAATTTTTCATGCTCACATGCTCAGTAATCTTTGATTTTTTCCATATATTGCTGACAATATCAATGTTGACAACGTTTTGAGCAGATTATATAGAATTTCATCACACAGTTTGCATGCAGTTGTTTAACCAAACTCAATTGTATTCCAACATTAATTTCATGAGGCATTTTACCTCCCTTTGTTTGCTCAAAGATTTGACTGCAAAATCACCTTTGTGCCTCGTTCCTCAAAAGTCTTTACAAGGCCTGTTAACAAATACGTCTAGAGGCTTTAAGAAGTCGGTCCAATTATTTTTTACTGCAACCATTTTACCCCTAGATTGACTGACACAACATTAGACCGGATCTATCCAATGTCCCTTGAAAACGTCCCATATTAATAGCCAGGGAAAATCTTCATCTAAATTTAACTCCTCACTTGTTTTCTTGGCGCTACTTTCTCCCTTTTCATTCATTATGTATTTACTGAATAGGACAAACTGCAAGGGTGTCTGATCAACGTTTATGATTAATTGAAAAGGAATATTGTTTGTTGGACTGGTTCTGAAATTTCTTTAAAAAGGCTGAAACCGACCTCTGATTAATCTTGGACCGATGGGTGGTTTTGATGTTGTAAACTTCCTATTCACCCATTTCATTCTCTTAAACACCAATGTGTACCATTTCTACCCTAATTTGATAATTCCTCCAAACTCTGCAATAAGTGTTCGATCATTAGCAATATTGAGGCCTTTTGTAGTTGCAGTTAGGGCGTTGTAATTTATAGCTGCTCCAGGATGGCCCATACTGGTTGTCATTTCTATAACTTTGACATCAATCTGTTCTGGCAGTAAGCTTCATCTCCCTCGTTTCTTTTCGTTAGAGTTAGTATCCCATATCTTTTCCTTGTATGACTTGAAAAATCCACCATTGGTTGTTATAGGAGTTCTATATTTTCTTGCCGCAGACTTGTTGCTTCCAGTCATAGTAAATTTTGCAAATTCACATTGCAATTTTTGGTCAATATTTCACATACCATTTTTTTTCACAACCAATATGCTTGTTCCCTAAATTAAAAATTTGATTCACGACTTGGCTAACCCAGCAATTGTGGCAGCCACTGTAACCGCATCAAGAGTTCTGTTCTTACCAGTATGCAATTTATTTTATTTAAAATATTTATGCAACAACACAAATGCTTAATCTTACTTTCTGTACCTATTTATGCACTCCATGCAACTTAACACAAAGCGCACAACTGTTATTTTGAATCAAAACATTAAAGACACTTGTGAAAACTTTTGGCAATGTAATGACTTCATTACAGTTTGCCCCATCAATTTTGTGGTTTTGTTAACTGCGTTTTGAATTGAATTTTCATCAGTGTAATGACTTTCTTACAATTCGATTTTGTGATTTTGTGGTTTTGTAAACTGTATTTTAAATTGATTGGAGTTGGTTTATTTGAATACCATTGATAGGAAAATGGGGTTTTGCACTTTTTGTGAACAAGAAACAAATTATTGGTGTATCTCATGCCAGAAATTTATTTGCAATGAAAGTTTTGATTATCACGTGCCAGTCGAAGAAAAGAACATGCCTGGTTGACATGCGGGTCAACAAGTTGCTGTGTTTTGTCCATGTAAAATTCCTTGTACAACAGAAAACAATTCCAGTATGAATGCTGCAAAAGCTATTTGACAGTTTGAAATAAATTGTTTTAGTAATGGACTCCATGTATACCGAAACTTATGGAGATCAAAGAGTTTGGAAATGTTCATGATCCATTTTGCATTTCAATCAGTGCTGTATCGCGAGGGAGATTGACAGATTCCAAGATTCATGGACACTCACCCAATGAAATTAGTCGATTTTGTCACTATTTTTTTGACTATGGGGGTTCTTTGGAGGGCCAGTTACAAGATGTCAAGTATAGACGTTCTCCGATTTCTAATAGGGGTTAGAAATTCCTATTATTCTCATCGTTCAAAAGAATAAAGTTGAGGATCCTGTCTGAATTAGTCACCAAATATTACATTGAGCGGGAAAAGATCACTGTAACTTCAATTCAAGTAGAGATAGAAGCAAGGATGGGTGGTATAAATTTAGAAGAATATGAGCCAGAGGAATATAGATAGGATTAAGATGAGAAAATGATCTAAATTATTATTGTTTATATATTTAGGTTAATTAAAAATTTGGGTTCAAAGTAGTGAACCAAATTGACCAATTGACCAAAATGTTGGGTTGATCAGCAAATTTAGCTCCTGGAATGTTTAAATTATTCGAGAATTAAAATTTTTTGGGAATGTAAAGATAGTGAAACAGGATGTTTTGAAAGAATGTTTGGTATGTATTTGTTTGTGTGAATGCATGCAGAATAAAGGAGTGATATAAGATTTCAATATGTTTAGTTTATGCAAAATGTTGTTTGATTAATCTTTTTATCTTCTTTACATATCACAACAAGGCATAGCATATTTATCCTGGTAATGATATAGGAAATTGCTATCAATCACTCTGCAATGATACTATATATATAGATAAATTTTTTTTTCAGACATTAATGTAATTACTAAAAAAACAAATAATTTAAGAACTGGTTAATTTATTTACCAACACTCATTACGATTACAAAGAAATCACACATTGTAGATTTTTAAAAGTATAAAACTATTAACATTTTGTATACAACTGACACATTTTAAAGAACACAGTAAGATAATGTAGTCTTGTAATGTAGTGTTGTTGGTTACTTCCCCAGCCGCAGCATATTTGAATTTCAATACCGTGCTTATAAAAACATTAAAATGGAAATAAACTGATGTCCCACATAAATAATTATAAAATTTAAAGTTGAGTAATGAGAATGACTAGTTTATCTTCTATTTCAATATAGCAAGACTGAATAATGAAACTGAAAAACTTTTTATGTATATTAACTATACGCTATCAAAAGTGAAAAATACCAGCTATCATGGCTGATCTGATATTATTCATCTACCAAATGTTTAGAGCTTGCTGTATTCTAACTTGCATAGGTATCATTTGTAATAGTCAAAAAGTTTTGGTTTAGTCAAAATAGTATGTATGTGTGTGTGGTATAAAAGTCTACATACTGGTCATACTGACTAGTTCAATAACAAATTGTACCCCCTCAACATATTTGGTGACTGCTAGTTATTTAAGCACTGTTGTTATATTAATTTTTTTCAGGGTCTAGCCTCGTGTGGTGCTTGGTCATGTTTTGATGAATTTAATCGTATAGATTTGGAAGTATTGTCTGTTGTTGCTCAACAAATTCTCACAATTCAACGAGGTACTAACATTGTAAATACCCCTTTTTTCATAGTTTTAAATATTTAGGGAAAAATAAAAATTTAATTAACGATTTTTTTCTGGTTCATAAATTTAATATTTTGGGAACTCTTCAGACATGTACCATAATTTATTTGACATTGTTTAAACAATATTTGACATTGAAAGACAAAAATATTGTGAGTGTATGCTTCAAATGTTCCCATGTTTCAAACGGTTAGTTGTATGTTTTAAATTCTCACATTTCATATAAGAAATATAAATTTAAAATGTTTTGTGGTAGCACAGGAAAATTCTTACTGCAAATAGGATTCAAAGACTGAAAATATAGTAGCATTTTCTGGTTTGCTACATTAAGATGATAAACTCGCCCTTCTAATATTCCTGTTTTTAACAATTTTCATGAATGAAAATTATGTTTTATCATTAACTTGAAACTTTTTGCTCATATAAGCTTTTGTAAATTTGTAAAATTCTGTGAGTATAAACTTTTCTTTTGAAATTGAGTCTCAAACTTCTCAAAAAGTTTGTTCAGTCATATTATTCTAAATTGTAATTGGAAAATCTCTGATATTATAAATAAATCCCAAAATCAGAAATCTATTTTTGACTAATGGACTACTTTTTAAGTCAAAGTTTTTCACTAAAACAAACATTTCTCGAGAAATATAGATAAGATATAGATAGTTTCATTCTATAGAGGAATAAGAAATGATTTACACGTTTATAGATGTACCCCTAATTCAAAACTCAGTTTTAGAAGCAAAAAATATAAATTTGTATACTTATGCTTATGCCTAAATTTATGTATTCAAATGCATATAAATTCCAATAAAGTAAAAACAAAAAAAAAACATGCTTTCAACTAAGCAAATATTTGAAAAGAGTATTTGTTTGAGTGCATATAAATTTTTACAATAAGTTTCCACTCCAATAGATGGAATTAACCCTAAAAAAAAGACTGGAAAAAGGAATTTCGAAATTTAGTAAACTATTTAGGTTCTTGAAATTGGACAAAATATTTCTTTGAAATGGTCTGCTTTCAAATCTAAGATCATTTTTTTAAATAAATAGCTTTAAGTACAAAGAGACATTTCTATTGCCATTATCACTAACTATGAATAGGGTACTTATTTCTTTTACTAAAAGGCATTGTTATTAAATAAATTTTTTCTATTTTTATGTTATTTTAAGTGCTAAGTTTCAATTAGGAGTGGAATTCATAGTGATTTTCGTTTGCTTGTTTGAAATACAGATTCTTTGTCCTTCTTTTTGTGTTTCTTTAAATGCTTAAAAAGTTAGCTTGAACTTTTGGCTATTTTTCTAATATAGGTTTTATTACACTTTTTGCTTTTAATCTTGTAAATTCAGGTCTTTTTGTTGTTATGCTGGTTTTAAACTCTTTCTTTCAAGTTTTA
Organism: Euphysa ruthae; assembly: GCA_035046665.1. Lineage (NCBI taxonomy): Eukaryota > Metazoa > Cnidaria > Hydrozoa > Anthoathecata > Corymorphidae > Euphysa > Euphysa ruthae. The sequence continues at coordinate 41,338 of JAUZNK010057280.1, forward strand.
TACTCTTTCTTATGTTTTCAAAACAGCGTTTTAATATAAAGTTCCTATTCTTTCTATAATATGACCTTCAGATTTGCTTTTAGAAGTACTCCTCTGTTTTTTATTTTGCTAATTTCCTATTCTGCATAGCATTTAGGAAATATACAGTATCATGTTTTGCCCTAAACCAGTTTTTTGTTTCATGCAATTTCAAATTTTCAGCATATCCACAGTGTCTTATGAAATAGCTCTTGTCTGTTTATAGTACTTATTCTCTAGAATTTTTCATTTATTTATTTACTTTTTTTTTCACTTGAACTTTTGAGTTCATTAAAGTAAGATGAAAATTTTAGATTTTTTATAAAACATTTTATTTTAATACTGTGAAATTTACCAAATGTGTAATTTCTCAAAATAAAAACATGACTTTTTTCCAAATTTTGTATGATTTTGTACCATTATTCCCATCTGCCAATTATCCTGGCTCTTTAACAACAAGCCCTAGCAACAGTCCATTTTAATAAAATTTAATATTTTTGTCAATTTGTTAAAAAAATTATACTGTAGAGAATATATATTTTACTGCAATGGTGATTTATAATAAATTCTGGTTCCCTGGCAATGATTATAAAAATATTTGTCAATTTGTTGGAAAAAAATTGTAGAGCTTTTTAGTAATTTTGTTTTATTAGAGTACCATAGAGCACATCTTTTGTTACATTACCATACCTTTCGTCTTAAATGGCTATTTAATAAAAAAATTTCTAACTTAGTAGTAAGTTCTAGCAAATGTTTATAAGGTAATGTCACAGTTTTGTCAATTTCTTGAAAAAAAAAATTTAATACTTCTTAGTGAATTTTTAATGATTTTAAATATCATAGATTGGATCTTTTGACATTTATTGTTAAATATTGTATTCCCTAGTAGCATAACCAACCAAAATTTATTTTTTTAAACAGTTTCATGTTTTTAAAAGTTTAAAAAAGAAACTAAATTTTTTTCAAAATTTTCAACAAAGAAGTTTTTGGTGGTAGTACAGATTATTTATGATTCACTCTCGATCAAATTGTAACAAAGGGTATTTCGATTGATTCTGACTCTGTCCGTAGGGATTATTAACATACAAAAAGTCCAACAAAATCCAATCATGGGAAATTGGGTTTTTGATTTTTGTGCCTAAAAGGCGTAAAATTGGCCCAATTTTTTTATTATTATTTTTTAAATAAGTCATATGAGTACTTGTTGAAAAAATAGATTAATGCTGTTCAAAAGAATTAAATAATCACTGTTTTAAAACCTGATCCAACCGCGGCAAATTGGGCTTTAGGAGTTTTTTGAAAATTGGCACAAATTTCTTTTTTACAAAAAAGTCATGAGTAATCATTGGGAAGATAACTTAATGCTGATCATTTTAAACAAAAGAACAGTAGTATTAAAATGGACTGAAAAGTCAATAACCACTGTTTTGAAAAAAATTATATGTGTGACACTTCTTTGTTTATCAAAATAGCTCCTAAAATAAAATAAAAGTCCCTTTGTCTTGGTTTTTATATTTAGATATTCTTCTGATATTTCGTCTTCTGTACTGTATTCTGATACTGTACTGTATTCTGATAATTCATGCATGGAAGCATGAATTTGAGCATTCAGTTGTTGCACAAGATCTACATAAATCGGTGCATTGAATTCCATTTTTCTTGCAACTATATCACATGTTTGAACAATCACTTGTATGGTATCCGAACAATTGCCCCCTGGATAATTGCCCTCTAGGAAAATAATTTCTAATTAATAATTAAACGAAAATATCAGGTTTCCAGCCTTATTGTAAATTCAATACATTAATTCCCTATCCCATTTGCAGTCAAAACAGCCAGCGAGTAAAAATTATTTGCCGACATGGATTAAACTCTGTAGTTGTTGCATACATGATCGATAAATCAGTATCAACTGTACAAAGTATTTTTAATGGGTGGACTTTATTCCTTTCTGAAAAATCTGAAAAAAGATTTCTTTTTTCTTTTGAAAGAAATGCCTAAAAGTTTTATGAAAACAGGACAAGGTCTGACTGATTAAATTCTTGATGCAACTGAATTTAAATTCCAACAAGCATCGGATTGAGAAATGTCCTCTTAAATGTTCAGTAATTACAAGAACACAGTAATTGGCAAAGCTTTTATTGGTGTTTCACCTCATGGTGGTGGAATTTTATTTAGTGATATTCATCCTGGCTCAATATCAGATTCAGAGATAACCAAAAAGAGTGGAGCAATTTTATTGATGAAGGAAGTCAGGAAATAATGGCTGATAGATTTTTTTCTATTCAAGAGCTTTCCGGGGTTTTCTTAAATAGACCTAAACAAAAGGATTGCGATCAATTTCAACAAACCAATGTTGCTAACAGTTTTGGTATTACGTCTACTGGAATTCATGTTGAGCGATTCATTGGCAGAGTATGGAGTTTGAGCAAATTAAATAAAGTTTGGCCAATAAATAGATTAAACATGCTTTCTTTAACATGGAAAACTATTTGCCTTATTTTGGACTTAACGATGCTTCCAATTGGAAGAAAACAATAACAAATATTTTTAGTTATTTTTAATGAATACTTAGTTACATTAGTAAAAACAAATCAGTTATTTGTCAAATGGAATTAAAAACAGTAAAATCAATGCTTGTTTTAAGTTCTCAAATGTTAGCTCCTTTCCAAGTATAAATTTACTAAGGTTTTCACTGTCCTTTTTTTCATTATGATTCCAAGAAAAAGTTCTGCTGTTACTAAGTTTTGCTTCACAAATTTCTTTAACAATATCCATTAGCAAATTATCTTGCTCAATTAAGAAGCAATTAGATTTAAGCGATTTGTGGTGGTTTGATACAAGAACAAAATACTTAGCATCTGTACATCAGTCTTGTTTATATAAATAAGATATCAAACTTAATCTTGTCGGTACTGCAATGTCGGTACTGCAATAACATGGTTCAATAAAAAGAGTACAATTGTAAATCTCGCCAAATTTCAGCTTGTTATAATAGGCAGTAGGAGAAAACTCGTTTATTTTAACAGTTTTTAAATCTTGTTCTTGTTAATTTAGATTTTATAAGTTAAAAATGTTATTTGAGCTTTGGCCGTTGTGCCATTTTTTCTATGATCAGAAATATTATCTTACAATTTCAGTTAATTTGGAAGAGTAAAAGTCTCAAAGGGATTTTATCAAAAAGAGAGTTTAGGGTGTGATTAATTTAATAGGGAGCTAATTAATTCAAATTTAATTACTTTAATAAAGTAAACCTGCTCTAAAAACCATCTTCTTGAATGAAACTAAATTTATTCCTTTTTAGATATATCAAATGCTATCTTTTTACTGTGATAAGGTACCTTAAATAAAAATCGATTTACATCTGTTTTTCACTATCAGGAATTAACTCTGGTGAAGATCGAATGATGTTTGAAGGAACTGAGATTCATCTGGACCCTTCATGTGCTGTGTTCATCACTATGAATCCAGGTTATGCTGGAAGATCAGAACTACCTGACAATTTAAAGGTATTTTTTTATCTGCATTTTTCAATAATTGCATACATATGTACATTGTTTTTAATTAAACTTCTCTTTGCTGTATTATAATCACTGTCCTTTGAACTTTTAGCCCAATATGATCACCATTGTCTTACATCAGCTCCTCTCAAGTAAGTTCAAGTACTAAGTACTACTAAGAGATTAAAGTTAATGGTCAACTTTTCTCTCCAACCGTCTGAACTCTGATCATGTTTGCAGAGGGGTATAAATATTGAATTTTTACTTCCTTTTTCAGAAGACCTTTTCTTTTTTAAACATGCATTTGCAAAACATTAATTATAACCTATATGATTTTTTTTAAACAATTTGGATCAAATTTTTCTGATGTGTTTTCTCAAAAATTGTTTAACGTTTTTTTGTTTAGTGGGCTAAAAAGATTATAATAATTATTATTATTATTATTGTTGACATATGTATATATTTTTTATCATGTTTGCAAATATGTCATGTGTAACTTAAAAATTTTCTCTCTAGTCATTGTTTCGAAGTGTGGCTATGATGGTTCCAGACTATGCTCTTATATCAGAGATTTCATTATATTCTTTTGGATTTGTTACTGTAAGTATTTTATTGTTTAATTTCTCGAGAAAAATATAATTTCTGGGATAAACTTTTAAAAAATGGTTTAGCATCACTATAAGGCTAGAGGAAAAAACAATAGATATTATGTATTAAATTAGTTATATTAGTTATGTAAAACAAAGTAATATTAACAAGCCCTCTCTGATTAAGTTTTTAAGAGCTGCTAAGAAAATTACTGAGGTATAATAGTAATATTTAATTGCATGAATAACATATTAAAATATCAGTAGCTGTATTTTCCTGAAATGGCTTTAATTGAAATTTTCTTGTTTTTAACAGTAGATTTACTATTTTAAATCTTGCAAAATCATTGAGTATAGGTGGCTAATGTAGTTTAAACTATTAAATTCTTGTGCCTATTGGCTTGTCTATATGTATGGAAAGACAAGTTTTATATGAACAAAATAATTTTCATGAGTCATGAAAATAAAAAAAGTTTTTAATCTCTCAAATCTTTGAGAATGAGAAAGTTATTTAGTTTTTTATTGAACATTTTGTAGGCGCGTCCACTTGCTGTTAAGATAGTGACTACTTATACATTGTGTTCTGAACAACTTTCTTCACAATGCCATTATGATTATGGTATGAGAGCAGTCAAATCTGTTTTAACCGCTGCTGGAAATCTTAAGGTAAATTTTGGGTTATACTTAAATGCATTATTACTCAGTCCTCAGGCAATTTTATTTAGTATTTTTGCCTTTCTCGGCTGAAAATAATTCCAATTATGAATTTTATTTATTTGCATTATTATTAAAACAAATTATTAATTTGTCTGAATAAGTTTCTGACAGAATTATAAACCGTTACATTTATGTATGCTTTTATGAACTTTTCTCCAAAGTCCCTCTATTGATCTTTCTTAAACTTACCAGGATAGTTTTAAGTCTCAGCAATTCTAAAACTCTGTTTAGGTTTGGTTTGAGTATTTATTGTCCTATTATTAAAATAAACTAAACTTAAGTCCCTCAGTTACAAAATAAAATGTAATATTCATGAATGAAACACAGTGTATCAATATGCAAATTACCTTTTAAACCTTGTTTATTCCTATAAATTAAAATTCTTTTTTCAACGTAAAATTGAACACTATAGCTACATTATTCAACTCATATGTATATATCTATATGTATATATATATATATATATATATATATGTATAAGTCGTAAAATTTATCTAGTCGATGAGTGGTATGAAAAATTTTTTACACTTCACCCAGATATTCGCTCATCACGTGACAGCTGTCAAAATGCTTGTAAATTTAAATTAACTTAGCTTTCGATAGAGAAATGCAATGGATTTGATTTTTGGAGCCGAGGCTTGTTTTGACAAGTACGTCATTTATCAATAAAAATATCCTGAAATATTATGATGACATCATGATTACAAAACAATGTCTTTTTTTTTTTTTTTTTTTTAAGAATTTTTTTTTTTTTGTTTTTTTTTTTTTTTGGAAATTTGTAGAAAATAGATCAATCTATATTTTTTGCAGTTTCAAATAAATTACCCATCATGATGATTTTCATCGTCATGTTGAATATTATGATCATATTTATACATAACAAGCGATGTCAGTGTTTACTGTGACATGAGATGTTTAAGAAGGGTGCCATCTAACCAAGTGATCTAGATACAAAGTTGGAATTTGTTATGTTCTGTGGTAATATGGAAAGCTGGTTTAAAAATTTTTATCTTCGGTCGCATACCAATTAGGCAAAAATTTGTAATTATTATTTGTTGGTATTCCGATTTTTCGATTATGAGTTTACACATCACTAATTTATTAGATCATTAATCAGCTCATGTCTTTTCTTTTCTGCTATTCTGTCTTCTGGCAAATGACATAAAGGAGGGTGCTTACTGAAGGGACATTCTAATTGAGGTGGCACTAATTATGACAAATATGATTTCATGTTAAAATTTCAAGATGATTCAAATGTATTACGTTCAATTTTTAGTTTCTTTCTCTTCAATTAGTAAAATAATTTCTAGATGTCGATTTTTTAATTCCTAGTTAAAATATCCAGATGAAAATGAAGATATATTAATTTTACGATCTATTATTGATGTTAATTTACCCAAATTCTTGGCACAAGATCTTCCATTATTCAAGGTGAGAGAGTTTTGTAAGAATTTTTTTGTCTTAATATTTGTTTTAAATCAAATACAGATTTTAGATAGTTTTTCAGATTGTAATAGGGGCATCATAATGATGAACTTTAGTTTCACGTTTACAAGTTTTTTGATTGCGAAAAAATTTTTGAGAGACAAAAACCATCTTATTGGTCAGTTATGATTAATTTTACCAATCACATTAATCTTTTCTGGCACCAGATTTGTTGGGGTAAGCAAGAAATGTAAAAGTTTTAATTTATCTATAAAAATATTTTTCGTTTATTTTGGAATAGAATAAAATTTCATAGTTTACAACAAAAGCATAGAAAATGTGACTAGAAGCAATAAGATAAGGGAAATATCAATAAAAACATACTCTAAACTTGGGATAGAGTTTTTATTCAATGTTGATTTTATTTAATATTAATTTTATTTATTGTCTTAAAGCTTACACAATTTTTTGACACTCGCAATTTTTTGCTATAGATTGTCACAATATTTTGATAAGCCTTTTTTAAAACACCTTATGTATAATTCCATAATCACTTTTTTATTATATTTTTAATCAAGTTCATTTTAATTTAAAATCTTTAGCTTTTTTCTGTAAGTTATTGCTTGTAGTTATATTACGAGTTTTTATTTATCATTTTAGGGTATTACAACAGATTTGTTTCCCGGAGTAGTTCTACCAGAACCAGATTACATGATTCTAACACAAGCTATTAAAGACGAGGCTCATAAACTAAATATGCAACTTCCAGAATTTACTTTAGGAAAAATTCTACAGGTATGTATGTGAAAACCATTTTCAAAGAAATAAAAATTGTGTATACATATATAGATTGCGATGACTTTTATTAATGGGAGGAAGCAATGTTAAAAGATTTTTCAAAAAATTATTTTTTTGAGAAGTTATTTAAAAGTTCTCAACCCTTTTCATATGACTTTCAACTTTTTGATTTTATATTTTTAGGTAATATCTACTCTTTATCATTTTGCCCTTTCCCTATTTTAATTCATGTCCTTCTATTTTTTAAATTGAATGAATATATACAGATTTTGAATAATGCCCATGTGGTATAATCCTAAAAGCAAAATGATTATGGGAGGTCATTTATATTATTTAAAATTTAAGGCTATAGTGTGTTTAATAAAATTTTTTAATGATTGTTGTGATTTTGGGAATGATTTGTGAGGAATTTTTAGGGGGCTATACTTAGCTTTATTAAAAAAGTTGGGGCATTGGTAATAGCAATGTGTTCTATATTGTTATGATATTAATATGGTTTTAGTTTATATTTTTGTAAATGCCTGGGGCTAGGAAAACAGTGTATTGAGCTGGGGCTTAGAATTTTTTTGGCGAACTTTTAGGAGCAAAAATATTCATTGGGGAATTTTCAGAGGTTGCCTGGGGATTATTTTGATAAAATTTTGAACTTTTATTTTTTGAAAAATGTTTGATAAATTTTCTATGCATATAGGTGTATGAGATGATGATTGTTCGACACGGTTTCATGTTGGTCGGAGAACCATTTGGAGGAAAAACTACTGCTTATAAAATATTAGCTAAAGCTCTAACTGAAATCAATGAACAGGTAACTGTTTTATAAGGAATGACAACCTTATTTTCTGTGGCAAGTGTAATATATTTAATTCGTATATTGTATTATTCAGATCTTTAAATTTTTCTCTTATAGCCAATTTCATATGACTATAGATTTCACGCCATTAATTTTTATTAAATGTCTGAAATTAATATTCTAGTTAATGGAGATTCATTAGTAGAGAAAACTATGAAGCATTTTAAAGTATGAAATAACATAGCTGTAATTTTATGAATTTCATTTGTTAGGGTCTTGCCCTTTAATATTGAGATGGATCCAATGATATCATTCTCATTGGTTCATATGTAAATATATCTTTGTTTTTTTATTCGAAAAAGCTTTTTGTAAGAAACTGCTATCCATAAAATATGCATTTCCAAGATTTATTTTTTGGAATCCCTTTCCCTCCTTTTACATGAGTTTGCATTGCTTTTTCTGATACTTTTAATGACTGATTTTAGTTTTTGAAAAATCCCCCTCTCCTAATGCATCCTAAACGGATCTTATACTCGAAAGATGAAGGTAAAAGATTTGGGTAAAAGTTATTTTCTGTTAAAAAGTTCTTAATTAATTGGATAATTTATTTAATAAAAAATAAACATCAATGGTCTAAGAATAAAACATCTAAAATTCTTGAGTTTTTTTAAAGAAGTTGGTGAATTATGTTGTCAAGTAGAATGAAATCAAGCTTTTTTTCTAGTGTACTTTTGTTTTAATGTTTACTTCCCATACCTCAATATGATTGCTTATGATTAGATTTTAGGAAATTTTTCGGACTATGTAGAAATTTTTTTTTTATTCTGATAAAAAAAAAATATTTTTTTAACAAATTTTTCATTAAGTATGAAGACCAAAACTTATTAACAAGGTTAGTAGTTTTTCATCAGGAAGATATATGGAAAAAAAATTCCAGTGTTAAAATTAGCATATCTAGTATATTCACATTTGTGAGTTCTAAAAGTTATATTATTTTCATTCTTATATTATTGAATTCCAAATTTCTTTTCAAAAATGTATTCTTATTTTCATTGTAACCGCACTGAGCTTGCTTTTAAATTTTTAACTGGTAACATCATAGAAATCATATTTTGACTTTTCATATATCTGAAAGAGTTTCTCCTTTCAGAGATCCAGGTTAATTTTGCATGTAGCTTGAAAGCCATTTAATGGGCATTATATTATCAAGTGATGAAAATTGACTTAAAAGCAGGTCTGAAATGGGGTCAACTTAAGTGGCAATCGGATTCTCTCATTATTCAATAATAACTTTGATTTTCTTATTTAATGTTAGGACCATGAACAAGTTCTCCTCCTTCTTTGAATTATTCTATTTTCTCTTTTAGAATCTAATGGATGAAAATAAAGTGCAGATTTGCATAATAAACCCTAAAGCTATTACTATGGGTCAACTATATGGACAGTTTGATGCAATATCTCATGAATGGTCTGATGGAATACTGGCAGTAAATTATCGACTGTTTGCTTCCTCTCAGGTTAGATATAAGATAAGTTTTAGAACTCTTATTTCCAGAGCAAGCTATTATTTGGTAGGTTGGCAAATAAATATTCCTTCAATACTAGCCTTCAGCTCATATTTTTGTTGTTAGTGATTTTAAAATCCATCATCATATCCAATAGCACTACCATTCAAATGACGCGGTCGTGTGCAAGGAGTTTTAATTTATTACTCTTAGTGCTTTTTTGAACTCGATTGATTGATTTTTATATTTTGCAAAAGATATAAATTGGATTACTATATGAAAAATAAGAGTGTGGTTATGTTGTATACAATTCTTTATTTGGCTAGACTTTATATGGAATCTCATCAGTGCTGTATTTCAAACTTCCATAAGTTTTTTTTTAGTTATAAATTCAGAAAAGATAAAAAAATTTTTTTTTATGGTAAATCATCCATTTTTGAGATTATGATCAAATCATCAAGTAATGTATTAAATACTTTAAATAGACCCACTAAGATAGTGTGAAACTTTTTATGTTTGTTGAATGACATTTGCACTTTTTAAAAAGCTAGTAAGAGTAATGAGTCAATAGTTAGACTCATCAGTCAAGTTAACTTTTCTGTATACAAGAGTAAAATCAAATCGCGTAAGCTCATTTGAGATTTAGTGAGTAAAAAAATGTTTATATTCCTTTGCTAGGCAATTCCCTAATTAAGGAAATTATATCTATTAACCATTTATATGATGCTTATTGGAATAATGCTATCTTTATTTTATTTTTGCTAAAATTAAACTATATCATTAAATGTCATCTGTGGTATTATTTACTATTTTCAACAAAAATAACCCTCTTTTTGCAAACATTCACTTTATTTGAAAAGAAAGAGTTTGAATTCTTTTGAAACGATTTTTTGTTTTAATTTTTATATTTCTTTAAGCGTTATAACTCAGTCTTATAACTGAGTAATGACTAATAGATTTGTTAACCACATTTTTAATTGAAAACCTTTTGTTTATCTATTTGAAGTTCTTAAATCCTCAAAATATGAAAATTTTTGCTAACATACAAACTACTTTTAAATTAAACTAACAAAATATTATTAATTAACTAGTTGAATCATATACTGCAATAATTCAGGCAAAAAGTAATGCTTTTTATAATTAAAAGTTATATACAATGTAAATACCTGCAATCATGAAGTTAATATTTGTCGAAAGTATATGAGTTTTGGTATAATTATTACATTAAAAGTAATTTTGATAGAAAAACTCTTTGTAGAAACAAAGTTTACTAAGACAAAGAATTAGTTAAATCCAAAGTTTACCTCATGGATTTATGCAAACCTTAAATCTATACTACTTGTGGCTACAATTCAAAATTCTTCCAAACATGCTACAATACAAACTTTAATAAAAGACAGTCCATAAAAATTTCATGTAACGCAGATCTGTTTGCTACCAATAATAGATGAGCAGATTAGAGGAGCTTAACAATATTTCTGCAACTATCAAATTTTCTAATAGCATACTGTAAACAAAAGTGACAAAAATTGCTGAGGATATGTTAAATTTTATGGAAAATATTCCTTCGTAATTGCAAATAAATTAATGCAACAATTATGTTTGGATTTGACAAAATATGTCACATTTCTGCGAATTCTGAAATCTAGAAATTCAAGTCTTTTTTTTTTTTTTTTTTTTTTTTATTACTTAATTAATTTTTTAAAAAATTATTTGTAGTCATGTGATCGAAAATGGCTGATTTTTGATGGACCTGTTGATGCTGTGTGGATTGAGAATATGAATACAGTTTTAGATGATAATAGAAAGCTGTGTCTCAACAGTGGTGAGATTATACAACTGGCTGCTACTACCAATCTAATGTTTGAACCAATGGACTTGGAAGTTGCATCACCTGCTACAGTAATTGTTTCATTATTTTGAAAATTTCATTTTTTTTTTAAAACATTGATGTACTGAATTCATTTTTTGATTCTTTTTTTTTTTTTCATTGAACACAATACAGGTTCAAAAGATTTATTATATAATATATCCTTGATTTTGATTGAATTAAGTTTGAAGAATTTTCAAAATATAAATTGTTGAAAAAGTTTAAGAATGAATATTTGCATGTAGTTCCTCTAAAAAGTCTATAAAGAGTCTAATATTAATATTATAGTTTATTCTAATTTGATAACTTTAGTAAACCCTTTAAGGTGTTATTTATTGAAGTAAGGTTTTATCGAAGATCAAATATCTTTGTTTATATTACAACATTTAAATACTGGAAGAGGTAATCTTTGAGACAAAATTACATATCTTAGGTTTTAAGATTGGTAATTCTTGGAGAATTTTTTTTTAAATCACGATATACTTATTGTTACATAAAATTAAATTATTGATTTTTGAAATTATTCAAAGTCAACATCTTTATAATCACATCTTTCGTTGGATTTCCTAATTTTTCTTAAATTTTTGTGAAGCCTTTATGTTATAAGCTTAGAAAATGAGACAATTTTTGATTTTTGAAAAAATTTCAATTTTCAGACCTATGCCTGAATATGCCCAAAAAGGATTGTTTTAGGTGTAAAACTATGTTTTTATATTTTTTATGATTTACTCATTACTTTATTTCTAAATTTTACATAAAGCTAGATAATCATTTTGTTGTAACAAAATAACTTTCCTGATTTTTGTTACGTTTATTTTTTTAGAAATTGAAAAATGTGACATTTGTTGTTAAAGTAGTTTCCAGGAATCTTTCAGTCAATAATTGCTTTTTTATGGGTTTTCTAAATGATAATTCAGATAAAAATTTTCAAATTATTCTCTGTTCATGTTGTTTCCTAGCATCTGTCACAGATTTTTCTCCTTTATGGTTCTATTGATTTTTATGTAACTTTGCTGAATGATTTTTATTACTGCTCAAGTCATGTTTTTTATTATTAAAAAAATTTTCTAGCAATAGCTCCTGTTTCTAGTTTTTTAATAACCACCATTTCACAAGATTGAGTCCATAAATCTTATTTAGATTTTTCATAAACTAATTAACCATATTTTACCTCATTTCATCTTTATGAGTATCCAAAAATTTTCTTAGCCTAGCAATAGCCTCAGTTAGCAGTTTTCTAAAACCACAATTAATTCCTCGTGATTGATTTTATGATTCTTTAATTTTTCAATCTAAAGTTAACATGGTGGGCATCGTTTAAACCATATTGGCATGAACTAAAAATTTTTTTGAATGTTACTGATTTCATGTAAAAATAAATTATTTTTTTCATATCAACAGGAACTAGTAGATCTCTGGTTGTTTTTGTTTATCTTAATTTGTTGGATCCCTGGCAACGCCTTATAAAATCACCTATATCTGTCCATTTGTCCGTCATCCATAACGTGTTTCCTCATTAAAAAATCATTAGTTTTTGCTGAAATAAATTTGCATAAAGGTCGTAAGTATAAAAAAGATGACAATTTTGGATTCTTGAATAAATTCTCATTTTTCAGTGCTGGGCCCTAAAACGATCATTTTAAGCCTAAAATCAACTTTTTAATAAAAATTTTCAAAATACTCTCATTAACTTTTTTCTTTTTATTTTTGCTTGAAATTAAAGGAAAATCGAAGAAATATTTTGATTCATATGGCCGTCTGCTGAAAATTCTGGTTAGGGGACATGGGCCTGATTTATGACATGAAAACGACAAAAAAAAGATTATTTTATTTTGATTTTTTTTTCCAAAAAGTACACTCTGATGAAATATTATTTCTGATAAATTAGGCGGCAAGTCTTTGATTCTGAAAATATTTTCGGGTCCAATCCTTACAACCCAGAATCTTTTAGGGCCTAAAATCATCATTTTTTAGATCGAGTTAAAGGACTGTGGGAGGAATACTTTAACCTGTATGGCCACCTGCAAATATGAATTTTTTTTATACGTTTATGAATTAAATAATTTTTCACATTTGAAGAGGCTGTGTTAAAATTAGTGATTTCATATAACCTCTACTTTCAAGATTCTATCAAGATTCTTGGAATATCAGAAAAAAATTCTTAGTGTTATGCTTTGAACACTCAATTTGAATATGTTTGATAAAGTAGAAAGAAGAAGAAACAAGATTTTTAAAATTATTGACAGATTTTCAGACCTTTGAAGACAATAAAATAGGAGTGGATATGTCAGTACATTTACAGATTTTTCGAAATATAAATAAAATTTTTTCTCAGTTTTATTTTCAAATTTACAAAGTGTACACCTTTTTTTTTGTGATATCGTAATGCAGACAGATTTTCAAGATTTATGTTCCAAATCATCTGCCATTTCAACCTTATCAAAACCGAGGACCATTGATTTCTTTTCCTGAAAAAAATAGACTTAATTATATTCAAAACTTCACCAGAGATACCATATGACTTCCTCTTATGGAGAATTCTGGCATTTCACACCTTGTCAAATGCCTTAGAGATGTGGACCTGGATCCATCTCTAAGAATCAAAAGATTGATAAACGTGTTCACAAATGATAGTCAGAGCATCAGTAGTGAACCTACCAGAACGAAAACCATACTGATTATCTGAAAAAATATTGATCAATCATAAGTGAAAAGTAACACATTAGTTAATCATTGATTGGAAAACCTTACTTATGACTGAAAGAAGAATGATCAGATGGTAATTACGAGAATCAGATTGCTCTCCAGAATTTTTTAATGCTGGGACAACAGATGCCAACTTCCATCAAGAGGGCAAACAGGATTAAGTGATACACTTTTAAAAGAACCTGCAGAGAATCTCTCAGAGAAAGTTCTGGAGAGTACTTTTGTATCATGACCTCAGAAATTTCAGGGCCAGTATCTTTAGAGGGATCAGTAGTAGTAATAAAGTTTTCAGCCATTTTGGTTATTACATTGAGATGAGCTCAGTCCTAGGTGGAAAGTCAGAGGAAGTTTGCCCATAATCATCGAGAGTGGAGTTACTGCTGAACAGTTTAGCAAAAAGTTATTGCCATAAAAGTTATGCCTTATTTCTTGCAGGGCCATTAAAGAGTAGGGGGATCAAAGACTTGCCCTATTTGAAAAGTTTATGGATGCACCAGAAGTCTCGAGATCGATAGATTGAGTTACCAGACGTTCATGGACCTGATTTTGGTATGAGGATTTAGCCTCCTCAATGACTGTTTACAGTCTATGCAGGCTCTGGGCTGGTAAAAAGACATCTGCTCTCAAGACTAGTTCACTGGTGAAGATGAAAATAATGGTTGCGAAAACTGGAAAAAAATAATGGTTTAAGTGTTGTTTCACTTGATACTTTTGAGAGGGAATGTAGGTATCGATGCCAACATGAAGCCAAGAAGTAAATTCCTTAGTACAATGCTCGATATCAAGATTAAAGATGAGTGAGAGTGGAATATCGCGGATTAGATCACAGAAGCGGTCCCAGTCTCAATGATGATAGGAAAATTTACTATGGATAGGTGGCTCATGGAAAGAGGTGAAGTTAACGTTGATATCAACATTAATCACTGCGAAGGTTCTTTACTGTCACGATCAAGTAGACAACTTGGAGAATCCACTAGTTGAGTTAATGACTGAGATATGACACTATTGTGCTAATATGTGTTTAAACACCAATATTTTTTTACGACAGAAACTCTTAGAAAAAAGCTAAAACTTTCATCATAATATTGAGGGAAAAATTTTCTCGTCAAAAAAATCCTCTATAATTTGCATCAACTTTATAAACAGGAATTTCATATCTGACGGTAACTTATGTGTGGAAAATCTGTTGTTCTTTGAGAGCTTTTTTCCATAATGTGGCCATTACTTCCTGTTCATATATTGTGTGTTATTTTTCTTTTGGAATAGAGCACAAATCAAAAAGTTGTCAATGTTAAATTTCTAATGATAAAAACATTACTTTGAATTTTTTTGAGTAAAAAAATTTTTTTATTTCAAGTTTGAAAATGCCAACAAGTATTTTTGTAATCTGTTTTTTCTATCGCACATGTATTTCTTTAATTTTTGGTAAAAACATCTTGAACTCTTCTTTTCTGTTGTCAATCATGTTTCTTTAGCACGTTATTAAAACATCTTGCTTCAGAAAAACAAGACCGTAATTAATTCATATTTTGAAAATGGCGTTGTTTGTATTTATTTTAGAGACAGTTATCATATGGGGAGATATTGAAATCATTTTTATATCTGCTTTTATTTCCGGGTTAAAATTTAAATGTGTGTATTAGGAAATAACAAAAATAAATTTATTGCAGTTTTGTTTTCTAGTAATGATATTATGTATAAATATTATGGAGGCATTATGTGGCATAACGACATCATAAGTTTATAAAAAAATTTTCTTGATGATTAAAATACACTGCACCTAAATTTCTGTTCAATCATGCTATATAATACTATATAATAGCCTGGAACAATAAATATAAATGGTTAATGCTGTTTTATTTTTGTAGGTGAGCAGATGTGGTATGATTTATATGGAGCCACATATGCTTGGTTGGAGACCATTGATGCTATCCTGGTTAAACACTCTACCAAAGCTAATTAGTCAAGAAATGAAAGAACTTATCACTGAAAACTTTGATAGAATTGTTACTCCGCTTCTTTGTTTTATCAGAAAAAGTAAAGCTAAGGTGAGTGATTATTGCCTTGGGTTAAGTTGTTTACTTTACGATTTTTTATTAAATTTTTTTTACTCACCGCATTTAACATCTAACTGTAATGTGGGTAAAACATTGTTATAAAATACCAAGAAATTAAAAATTGTTTTACATTTTTCAAAACACACAGCATAAATTTTTTAGCCCAGTTGATATTTGTATTAATTTACATTAGAAAAATTGTCATTGTAAGGTTCATATCATGTCTGTTATATCTCAGGTATTATCTTTCCAAATAACGTTAAAACTATGATATTCAATTTCACAGAATTTGTGGGAGGAAATTTTTGACTATTTTTTATATGACAGAATTTTGGCATTCTCAAATTTTGTATATATTTTGTTTTATTAGAATGAGAGTTCCACCAAAGTAGATAGAATTGTGCATATTAGATTAAATTGTGCATGTCATGTTGTATAGAAACATAGATGATACATTTCAAAGAATTTTACATACTTTTTTTTACGCCATTTAATTATTTTATGTAAAATTATTGTGGAGTAATTTGCTTGAATTGCTTGAAAGTGCTTAAGAATTATTCTCTTGTAAAAATTTGATATTAGAATAGTTCTTAAATATAAATTTAAATTAGTACTAAACTTTAAACCTTGCATAAAATATTTTAAATTAGATGTTTCCAAAATTTAGAAATGAATTGGCTGCATGCCACAATTTGTGTTATATAGATAAAAGGAATCAAGATCACTTGACTCAGATAAGAATTGTCTTTTGTAGGTCAATTTTACCATTTATCACCAATGTAGTCTGGTGTGCTTGAGCCTGATATAATAATGATAATTCATTGTTTGATTAATTCTATGCTGATCCTCAATTTTAATTTGCTTAAGTAAACAGAAATTTGTTGTTTATAAACTTACCAACAGTATATCATTGATTCATATTAAAAATCTACTGATGTTTCCATTAACAACAGTGGAAATTTAGCAATTAATACCTGTTAGTTATATTACCAAAAGATATTTCAGGATTGTGAATATTATTAAATTTTCAAAATATCGTAATCTTATCCATAAAGAAAATTAAATATACTTACCTTGAAAACCTTGAAAAATTGAAAAAATTTGTAAAATTTAGTTCAAATGTTTTTGCCCAAAATTCTTTTACTGATTCTTACAAAATTCGAAAAAAAATTTTGCTTTAGTATAAAGCAGACCATCATATTATCCAAACCAAATTTCTGCAAAATTTTCTTGAAACTTTATGCCTTTTTGTTTTTAAATCGGTGTTTAGGTTACTTCAGAAAACACTAAAAACACTTGCTAAATATTAATTTATTGCTCAGCCTTTCTGTTTACTTTCTTTAACAGTTTTACTACCAGAGTGTAAACTATATTACATATTTAAAAAGTTTGAATAAAATAAAAAAATATACACTATATGGGAAAATTTTTTTAGCAAATAGTTTTACTATTATGAAAATATAAGGGGTAACTTTTTATAGGTGTTGAAGCTATCTATTTTTTATTCCTCTTTTGATATATAATTTTTACAAATATTGTCAAACGACTTAGTTGTTTTTAGAGAAATATGAATAGTAAATGGTCAAATAAA
Organism: Euphysa ruthae; assembly: GCA_035046665.1. NCBI lineage: Eukaryota > Metazoa > Cnidaria > Hydrozoa > Anthoathecata > Corymorphidae > Euphysa > Euphysa ruthae. The sequence continues at coordinate 58,902 of JAUZNK010057280.1, forward strand.
GCATTACAAGATAATGCAAAAAATATTGATTATTAGTCTACATTTTTAGGAGCTTTCCCCAACAAGTGATGCTAACCTTGTCACATCATGCATGAATCTTATCGATTGCATGTTAGATGAATTTCATGATGAAAATACATTTAAAAAACTCAACGAGAGAGAGGTGACATCTTGGCTAGAGGTTAATAATTAATTTCAATACTTGCTGTTGAATGCAGAATTATTTTCAGTGAAATTTTATGTTGAGTCTTATTTATTTATGTGTTTTTGTTAATTCTCCAAATCGAAGAGCAGGATAAATGTAAAAGTGCTAGTCAATTTTTTGATGTCATAAATAGAAAAAATTTCAAATCATCGGTGATAAATTTTATGTTTTTTTGAAATTATATAATATTGGTTTTGATATCTTTAGTGCATTTTCCTGTTTTCTTGCATTTGGTCGTTTGGTGGCTCTATAGACAACAATGGACGCACAATGTTCAATATCTTGTTCAGAGAGCTTATTAATGTAAGTTAGATGAATATGATGTTGCACTAGTATATTAAGTTCTCTGCAAAATGTGATGCTAAATTTTCTATTAATGAAATGATAAAAATCAGTAAATAACAAATTCATTGGTAGGTGCATTTATTAATCAATATTTCTTTTAAGTAGTTTTTCTGAAAATTCTGGAAAAATCAATAGAGGGCAGGTTGGGGTGGGGAAGGTTGAAAAGTCTGGAATTATCAATTTAAAGCAGGTAGGGATGGGGAGGCAGAAAAAAAATTTTTAGCGTTCTAAAAATTGGTTTAGTATTCTCCTAATGGATTTAAGCATTGTTACACTGAATTCTAAAGTCCATGGACGAAACCATTCGCAATTGGAAGTTATTGGTCATTTACAAACTAAAGTTACAAAATAAAATTTGGCTTAAAAATGTTTATCTGTTACAGTGGACTTTTGTTAATATCCAACACTATAATACTCTAGTCATTATGATATGAAGCTGTTGCAACTAGTGGATTTTAATTGATTTATGCATTTATATTTTCTTGGTATAGGAAATGTATTGGAAATAGAAAAAAAAAATCCCAATTTGGTACATAAATTTATTTTGAATAAATTCTGAATAAAAAATAAACAGTTGTGTTATTCTAAGCGAAAAATGGTTATATAATGTACATTTTTCATTTCTAATTTATAAATGAAAATGTGTGATGGACTTCATATTCATTATTTTCTTTTTAAAATTATGTTATCCATAAAACAAAAGTGATTGATTGCTGTTAATCCCCTGCAAAACCAACTGATTTAATCACTCATTTCCACTGGTTTGTAACACTTTCTTCATAATCGTTAATATTGTTTTTTAGTACTGTACAAAAATATTATAATTTTTATGTTGAAAATTAAATTTTCCTGAAAAGCACACATTAATTTTTTCTCCCAAAATTTTGCATGATTTAAAGCAACTGGAGAAACAATCTTTTGACTCATATGATCCTCTGTGGAAAATTACCGTTTAAAATTCTGAGCCATTTTTATGGTCTAAAAATATAATTTGAATTTTCTCTAAAATTTTACCGTGATTTTGAAAACAGGGCAAATACTAGTCTGCTGTCTGCTGTTGCCAGTTCATTCAACTAGGAGATGATTTTTAGCCTTGGATGTCAAGTTTTCTAGTGTTCTCCACGACAAAAGGCCTCATCGTAAAAACTTTAGTTTTACACTTCATTATATGATCTTTACAGTAAATGCTTTTCACTGCACAAGTGAAAAACAATCATTAATAAACGTTTGTAATGATGATAAAAGCTATACATTGAAATACTATGTTAGGAAATTTTCTCTGAAACATTTTGAGCATACTATCTTACATACTATTTTTATGGTTGAGCACTCATGCCCAAAAGTCAGCTTTTTTGTTTCAGAAGTTATTTTTCAACTATGCTAAAGATTGTGATAATGATACTGTGAGCTTCAAGTATTGCTTTTCAAGCCAGAAATTGGCTATTTAACTGGTAGAATATCCTTTAAAATGATAAATTTTGAATGGAGTGATTGTGAAAGTTATGAATGCACCAGAATGCTTTTTGTTTTTATGATGATTGATTTTTGGTCACACGGAGTCGTTGATTTCAATATAAGTTAATTAGTTATATTTTTGCAAACAAACATTTTTTACTAAATTTGTAAAATTGATTATTAGAAAGTTATTTACAAAAAAGTCTTGGATCTAATTGGTCAACTACCAGAAAACATTTCTCATATTGTTGAGGCCAAAACTAATTTTAAAATCGGGTGCAAACAATCTATTAATATCAATTACTCACAAACATGTATGTCTACAAACTACAAGCAAGTATGAAGGAATTGTGATTGATTGTGTTCGAATTTGAAAGAAGATCTGAATGATCTTGTCATTGAATCGGGTAGTGGCTCAATTTAAAGCTCCCATTTGTGCAACGGTAACAATTGATAACAAATTTTTCATTTTTCGCTCTCGAGTGGATTTGAACCCATGACATTTTCCATTACAATACAATAATATCGGAAAATTTGCTACCGCTAGGCCACACTGCCTTTGAATGAATATTTTCACTTTACCAAAAATTCATGTTAACAGTAGTGTACTACCTACAATACACATAAGCATATTTCAATTCACTTTATATTCACGTGACACACAGCTTATGTAAATTAGAAAAACAAAAAAACATTTCAAAAAACTAACGATAAATTCAAGTGTTTTCAATTATAAAACATAGACATTTCCTTGGCTTTCAGTTTTTGATGTTTCAAAATAAAATTTTTGTGGTTCTTCAAGATTTAATTATAAAAGTACTAAAGGGTATAAAAAAAAAGAATCTAATGTTTTTATATCTAAATTAATTTAGCATTTTTCTACTTTAGGGACCTTTAACTTTGGAAACAAAGAAAGAATTTAACATCATTGAAGATGTTGAAGGACCAGCAAGGCCATATCTTTGTCCTTTTCCTAGTAAATGTAAAGTTTATGACTATCGCTTCATTAAAGAGGTAGCTGTTTTTAAATTCTATTTTTACTGAAATACAAGAATATTAGACATAATATTTTTCAGAATTTTTATTCAAAATCCGAAGAGCTCTTACATATAATGTAGTATTACCTAAAATCTAATCACATAAGTGAATATAACATGTTTAAATGATATCTTTAATACTTACTTTTCATGGTTGATCTATGCAGAACTGGTCAGTTATAAAAAGATGCAGCCAAACAACAAAATGCTTTTTATTTAATTACAACTTTACCCAGAAATAATAAAGTTATTAAATAATTTAATATTAAATTTTGATTGAGTTTATTTCTACTAAATAGTGTTTCTCATAGTATAAAAATAGCCTTATTGTGTTTTTTCTGCGTGTGATCAACCATTAATTACATGACTTTTCTATGATTTTAAGAAAGTTTATTCTCAATTATTGAAAATGAAATCACCGCTTTCATCTTAATATTAAGTATCTTAAATTTTTTACTCTAGAAATTTTTTTTATATATTGACTTGATTTTTATTTTTTATAATTTTTGTAATCTATATTTCTCTTCAATCTTTGGAAAACTAAATGATTTTATCAGGGTGAAAACATCAGCCCATAAAAAATCTCTTGCTACTAAATATTTTGTTCTAGATTTTTGCAAGATATTCTATACCAAAGTCACTACTAAATCATTAAAAAATGGTGTTAGATTAATTTTTAATTTTGCTTTATTACATTAAAAATTACTCCGATTGTCTTTTTATGTATAAAAGTACAGCTTCCAAAATTTCAAAAAATACGGCTCATCGTCTGAATTTATCACTCATATTTTTGACCCTCAATTGTGATGCTGGATTTCAAAACTTTCTTACAATTTTGCTTTTTGTATTGAATTTTGGCACATCGATATATTTTTGAACACAGTAAAATTAATGCATAAGATCTAAATATTTCTAGCTAATTCACTAATTCTTATGAATTATAAGAAATAATTAGGGAACATAATTTCCAAAATTTTAGCAAAAAATCATTCAAATTTTCATATCAATAATGTAATTCTATTCTCTTTTCAATAAATTAAGTTAGCTGATTTCTCGCTTAAATTACCAATTTTTAAAGTAATTTTCCCCTGCACTATTTTATCATTCTTTTAAGGGAATGGGGAAATGGGAGCTATGGACAGAAGAAATGAAGGACGCTCATTCGATTGATAAAGTAGGTTCAAAAATATTGTTTATCTTTTACTGTTATATAAAAGTTAAGTAAGCTTGCTTAGAATTATTTTTGAAAGCAATGAAATAAGCCAAGAAAGAGTTTTTAGAGCAAATAAATTTTAGTTGGGCTTTGCTTACAATCTATGAATTAGAATACTTTTATTTCTTTAATATTAAGCAAATAGAAGTTTTGTGCTTTTTTTTCTTAAAATTGTACTTTTTTTATCTTGTTTTCAAAAGTACATTGCTTTTAATTTTAATGATGAGGCTATGGCTTTTTTAAATAAGATTAATTAATAAAACTAATAAGCTATATGATTGTTGTTATATTGTAGCTCAATATTCAAAATTTCTTGTTAATTCAGGATATGGAATTTAGCAGTATCATAGTTCCAACAATTGATACTGTTCGATCAACATATTTAGTGGAAAAGCTTGTTACCCATGAGAAGAATGTATTAGTTGTTGGGCCAACTGGGACTGGAAAGAGTGTTTACATTTCGGTAAATACGATTTTAATTTTAAAGCAATAAATGTATAAATTTTGCGAATTTGAATTTAATGCTCCAAAGAACACATTTTTTTTTAAGTAATTATTTTTCTAAGCTGAGTCATCACCTCTGTCATGCTTTTGCACAACATGCGTTTTTTGATTTTTAAATTTTGATAATGATTGATATCTTGTGTGTCTGCAAATGTAATTTCTGCCACTGATGCTGTATTACCTGAAAAAAGCACAAGATTCAGGGAAACGCTGGAAAACTGAATAAGAAAGTTCTGGTTCAAATCTATATTAGTTCTGTCATTGATTAATATTGTTTTTATTCATGTTTATTTGAACTAGACATGTATTTGGGTATTTTGTACATCAAAACAACAAGGTTGTTCTAAACTGCTGCAAAATTTCAAGAATATAATAAAATTATTGAGAACAAGCGGTGTCGTAACTGGTCCTTATAAAGCATTGTTTTACTGAGAATTATGCCTTTAGCAAAGAAGGAATCCGTTTATGAGCATTTTCTGCTAAAATGGAAAATTTATATGCAATGCTAAAAGCTGGAGATTTATTATGTTAGAAAAGTAAGAAACTTGTTATGAGTTATATAATATGAAGTGTGGTTTGTTATCAATGATGGGTTGACCAATTTAAATTTCTCTAAAATGTAATGTTATTGTTTATTTAATTTTTTATTTTTTAAATCTTTCTTTGTTAGGATTTCTTATTGAAGAAGATTGATGAGAAGTATAAACCTTTATTGATAAATTTTTCTGCACAAACTACAGCTCGACAAACACAGGACATCATTATGTCGAAACTTGATAAACGAAGAAAAGGTTTATATGGTCCGCCAATGGGAAAAAAAACAGTAAGTAAACTACTGTTAAGACAGATTCAAATCAATTTTTTATGCCATATTTACTTGCAAAAATTCTTCCACTCAATTTAACACTGCTTTTGAATAAACTTCCCCTGAAATAAGAATGCAACGATAAAGCTGCCAGAAATTTCCAGAAATCATTATTGAAACAAATTAAAAAAAGAAAAAACTCATAATTTATAGCTAAATGAATCTTTAGATATTTTTCAGGCATATTTTAAAGGAGCATATATTTTTTTTTCTGAGATTTTCTCGCATGAATTTAAAGCATAAGGAGTTCTAATGAAAAATAGAGCTACAGGTGTATGTTTATAAACAAAGCTTTTATTTTTAGCATAATAACTGTTATCTGGGTAGAATGAAATAATATTTCCTGTCCCATATATTCTCTTTTTTTATTCACCTAGAGACTGCAAGAAGTTTTATCTTAAAAATTTAATCAATATAAGACAAAAAGAAATATCCTGTTTTTTGTTTTTAAGATTTTGTTAATTTTTAGTTTTGATTAATTTCATATTTCATATTTCATAGTCAGTAATGCAATTTAAATCTCTGAAAAAAAAATCCCTCAAATTTAAATAATCTCTTAGGTAGTATTTGTCGATGATTTAAATATGCCTGCTCGAGAGACATATGGTGCACAACCACCAATTGAACTTTTACGGCAGTGGATGGATCACTGGCAGTGGTAAATTTCTTACTTTTTTATTTTTCTCTCCACTTTTCCACAAAAATTGCTAAAAATTTGGGATTTTATGCAGATTTTACATAAAACTAGCATTTTGCAAATTCAAGTAATCTTGTTTTTTAAATTTGTGTCACACTTTTAGATTGTATAATTAAAATTCAAGACAGAAGTTTTTTGTTTGCCTTCATTCATCAGAGAGCAAAATTTTCAGAATATTTTGAACTCATCTTGAAATGTTCAAACTTTTTTGTAATTGGCCTTAATTGTTATAAGAAATTGATATTTTTGTATGTGAATAAGATGTTATAGATTACTACTGATCTTACTATTACTTAGTCAATGAGTGTTGTATGATCTTGTAAGGAAAAGCTAACCTAACCATCTACTTTACTATATATAATTTTATTGTAAAGGTATGATCTAAAGGATACATCTCCAATTCATCTTACTGATATCCAATTGCTTGCAGCTATGGGACCACCTGGTGGAGGACGCAACCCTATCACTCCACGATTTTTACGCCATTTTAATACGATAACTATAAATGAGTTTGGTGATACTAAGATGACAAAGAT